>JAQIWD010000166.1:0-30645 GCA_034694825.1 Anurida granaria
ATTTAAAACCATAGCCCATTTCGCTGAAAATGTTAAATTAATCTCATTCATCCCCTCTTTTTAATCCTGTGACTACTTTATTAGTTTTTCAAATTATTCCTGGAAGTTTCTTGACTCCCTATGCCCCCATACGCTGGAGTAGGTCCAGGAAAGTAGCCTCATATCTCATTAGCCCAAGGTGAATGCCTCATTACCCCGCCTTCTCTCATTTGCCCTTAATTTCGCTGTTCTCAATATTATTTGGAAAGGGAAAAAGTTTAGTTTCCAGGCCTGGAGAAAGTAAGCCTGGAGAAAGGCTCTGCCAGTTGAAACTTGAAGCCCAAGAGCATGTGCTAATCAGGTCTCGCAACTCCAGCCCGAATGTAATTCCATAGAAATTGTTATAGTCCACCACTCTTTGATTTATTACCCTCCTACTTTTGCTCCAAACTAAAAGTCGTGGCCTAACTACCACCACACTCGTGGCTAACTCTCGTGGTAAAGCCCTGCGGAGGAGTGGAAACCCCAAATTTTGCACATGCAAAAATCAGGGTGGTGACATGAATGATGGGATCCCAAACTCCGTACATCCCCGCAAACTACCAGACAACCAATTACGCACGACTCGATTTCTGATTTAGCGGAGGCAACTAAGGAGATGTACGCTGCTTTTTCCCTAAGCTCCCTGAACAAGGGGGGGGGGAAGGGTATGATTGGCAAATGAAAATCTGATTATAACGGAAGGTTTTTATACACAAAAGAGCCCAAGAAAGTTGGAAACTTTGTGCACTTTGTATACTTGGTACACTTTGTGAGGAACTGCGAGGAGTCGTGGGGACCGGAAATGAGTTCGAGTTACATAACAAAAGGGACTCGTTTTCCCCTGCTTTCTTTTTTACCAGAGTGAGTGAGTGGTGAGTGTGGGTTTAAAAAATGAGTAAGTTAGAGTTACGGAAGGATAAGGTGTGGTGAAAGTGCTTGAGACTCAAATTGTGTTATATTTGGGGGAATGGAATAAAGAGAAATATCGATCCTTGGCTGGAGCTGGAGAAGGGAGCTGGAGAAAGGCCCCTTCCCAAGTAACTATTAGTGAACAACTCAACTTCCAGTCTTCCATTTTACCCGGGAAAGAAAGTGGGAACCGTCAAAAGGAAACCAGTTCATCGTCACACTTCCTTTTGGTTCCGACGAAAAACCCCCGGCGGAACCGGGTAGGAAGGCTTAACTTTACCCCTCCAGTTTATAATTGTCTCAATCCAACACCTTTCACCATCACTGCACTTCTGAATTCGTATAAAACTCACATTTCCATCAGGAAATTCCATTCAAAATTCACACCCGCCCCTTTCAATTCAAAACGGACCCCCCCTGCACACGTTGGAAAAGTTGGAATCACTGCCAGTGAATCAGCGAATCCTGGAGAACTTGAAGAACTTTCCCCAAAAAAGTATGAACTTTCACCTAATTTTCTTTCACCGGGGCAGGAATTGATCTTCGGAAGGACCAAAGTCATTGTGATTAGCCTTATAATTTGCCATCACCAGGAATATATTCATGACCAAATTGGGCCAACTCTTTTTCTCCACTTTATTATAAAATTGGAAGTTTGTAATTATAGGGAGGGAAGGGTGAGCTGCCCAACTTTCTCCAATTACAAAGACCACACCACCGCCACCAAGCTCAGGAAAGTGGTGCAAACAAGGGGTGTTCACTACTTACAAAGTTTTCTTTCAAACGTAAACTGAGTGCGTAAAGTAGGGCGGAGAAAGTCAGGAAGGAAAGCTTCAGGGCCTATTATTAACTCCGCCTCGTAGATTAATTAACTTAACTTTCATTGTCATTAAGCCCGGCAAGGCACTCTCAGTCTCCGCACGTAAAAAATTTAGTGGCACTGAAAATTGGAAATTAGGAAGTTGCTCCAGTGCGGAGGAATTCCAGGCCCTTCATCCTTTCTAACGTCTTCTGACTTGAAAGTTTCAAATCAGAAAAGACAGGGAAAGTAATAAGGCCACACCTTAAAACCTTGGAAACATTTTAAGTATCCTTCCTTCAGGTTTTCGGGAGCCAAAAGAGCCAAAAGTGTCTCCTTGGTCTCATAAGTCGCCCTACTCCTTCCTCCATACGATCCACACGTCCTAATAAGCCAGGAGAGACTTAAGTTTTCAAGAAAAGGAAAGTTGGGATTTTGGAAAAGACGCAATCTGTTACCCCCGTTATTAGGAGACAAAACTTTTTGGCATTTTCCTAATAGGAATAAGGGGGTTTTCAGGTTATTATTTCCCCACACTTCCCTACCTCCTGCTCGTCCTCCAAGACACTTCCAGGAAGACACCGCGCCTTCCAATCATAATTGACATTAATTCAGACCTGGAAAACAATGGAGACGGTCCGCTTGGCTGGGCTTCAAAGGGAAGCGTCCTCATCGGAATTGCCTGTCAAATCATTGTCACCCTCCGTCTCATCAAACCCTTTTGTTTGCTTATCACGCTATAAGGAAGACCCACGCCCCTCCTTTCCCTCGTGAAATGGAGATTGGCTACACTGTTTTAAATATCCCCATTTGTATATTATGGCTCCAGGAGGCATTTTCCACCACCACCCGGAGAAAGAGCGGTGAAAGTAGAAAGAAAAGTGACTAACGCCTCCTTCCTTAGGTTAGTCCCTACAAAAGGAAAGGAAGGAAACTCTGGAAGCGGAGGAGGAATTATTGTGTGTGGTGATGGGGGATCGATATGGAAGACCATTGACGGAAGGTACACACAAGGAACGGGAAAGGCAAAAGGCAACTGAACGGAAACCGAAAAAGTGAAAGTTCCACACAATGGGATGGGACACGGAGGGCATAAAATGCAGAATGCACTGGAGGAATAACATACCATAGGTAAATGACCATCATCGCTTCGACCGGCAGGAATTTCCCTTCTGTCAAGGTGTAATACGACCAGCGTGTCATGAAATAATAAAAAGTTGAGGTCTACATAGTAAGCGCCATGCAAGGATGTAAATTGGTCCTATAATGCCAAGGAGGAGGACTGGAATCGTTATTACCTAATGATATCATTACAGACCTTGTTTACTTTCCCCGCTTTCATGTTGAAGTCATCGATGATGGGATGTCGGGAGTGGTGGTGGTGATGGCAAAAAGTCAAAGTTGACATTGATATCATAATTGGTCCAAGCAACTACTCATCCCTTCGGCACACACACAAGGAAGGAAGGAACGCATCGGGGGACGATGAGTGTCACGTCAATCAGAATCATCCAAGGCAGTTGTCAGTGTCAGGAAATGTCCATGCCCCTTTCATGTCCAAAATTCCAGTTTGGACGGAAGAAATGTTGGGTGAAGTGAAGAGGAATTAATTTGCAACAGAAAACAACCTCATCCTGACCAAATTATGGAAAATCTACTCAGCTCGACCTTGAATTTCGTAACGTCTTAATGGTGCTTCTACAGGAAATGGCGAGGACGATGAACTCGGGAAATAAACGCCCAGCGCTTTTGGCGGATTGAGTACATGGATGACGGAATTCAAGGAAATGATGCGCGTTTTCTTCCCTTTTGTGTGGCAAAATGCATAAAACACGCGGTTGCGGTATCTTTCTGCAAAGAATATGCGGGAGCGTACCTGGTTTTGCTAATTTCAAGTTAGCAAACGCTTCATTTTGTTCTGAACGGCGTGCTCACCTGGCCACCAAGTCACGTTTGCCCTAATTAACTAAATTCAATTCCTCTCCTCCTTCCTCCTTTTCTTCGTTCTCGTTGTTTGTTTTGTAACCTCAGATGTGGGTTTTGGCTCATTTCTGTGTATGTGTACAGTTTTCCATAATTAAAACAAGGACCAAGTGGGAGGTACTTGAGGGCCCTTGACAAACTCGTCGAGTGGGAATCAAAACAAAAGTTTGGCCCTTCATCATCCCCTACCTCCTGGGAAGTAACTAGTAATGGTAAAAGGAAGAAACAAGAACAGTAAATTAAATTCAGTTTGCACTACTTAACCCAAACCTCCTCTCGTCGTTGACTACTTTTGAAGAGAACTGCTGGAATCCTGGAGAAGTTTGGAGTAGAGAGCATGACTGTAGCATATTCAAATGGAGGACTTTGAGTCCATTCTGAAATTGGAGTTGGAGTACCACCAGGAAATTCGATCAGGAGAAAGTGGAGTGCATGACGCTTTCCCCGGCCTCTGCTCATCATCAGTCAGGAGATATGCAAGGGCTGGAGCAGCTTCCTCCTGGAAAAAGTCGCAGCTGGAGTCCCGCCCGTAATCCTCATTGAAATTCAATGCAGCTCAGTTCAGAAAAGAAAACTAAAACAGCTAGTGCACTCGGGCCACTTCAAAACTCAGAAATGAATCCCAACTGGGCTTGAATGTGCTTCTTATGCATTTGAAATGCCCACCCCACCCTCCAGTCTTTTACAAATGGTCGCAGTCAGCCACTGTAATCGATTCACAACTTTTTATTTTCTCCAAATTGCAGTCTGCAGTTTAGCAGCAGCGAGGAGCTGAATCTCAATCCTGGCGCCGGTTCTCACGCTTTCTCCAGTTTACTATTTTCCAGGTGAAAGTTTTATTCTCAGGGCGCAAATTCAATAGCAGGGAACTAAAGATTGGACCACCTTTCATCAGAGAGGATAAAGTTGATGGAAATGAATTTCTGGAGAACCTGGAGAAAGGATGACGAGGACGGAGGATATCCTGCAAATTCCAGTTTCACCACTGGCCTACTTCCCACGAAATGATGATCATGTGGAATTGAAGTGTTTTACCACGTTCCTCCTCCTCCGCGGTCCTGGGTTGTTTAGATTGGACTTATCACCCCGTGTCATACCAGGAAGAACCTCCAGCGCGTGCTGGCGTGCTGGATATCCAGGGCCATGCGAGTGTGTACGGAAATAACAACAGCGAAATTGTCTATTTTCCCAGAAGTCGGGCAAGTCTTGGGTTTGTTATCAAAAGGAGGAACGTTGGCTGCTCCGCCTGGCCTTCCCGAGTCCATTGATTAGAGTCCTCCTTTCCCATTTCCAGGATACCAACAAGGCTGGAATGGATTTGCTAAAAGCCCATTTTCCCATTTGGAAAGGACTGGAGCGGGGAGCTGGAACTGGAGCCTAGCACTGGAGCTTGGAGTTTAGACAATGGAGAAGAGGGTACCCAATGATTCTTGTTCGTGTCACTTGGCCTCAATTTATATCTTTGTTAGCTCTTTGGATTCTTGTAACCAGCTTCCTCGGTTCCTATTCTGCCCTCATGTTTCTATTTATTCTAAAAAGGGCAACTAAACTGGAGAAAAGGGCCTACATAATAAACCCTCCTGGAGTCAAATGGTCCCATGCACACACAAATATCCATTTTCACAACAAACAAATGGAAAAGTGAGCATTGTGTGTCTGCCAAAAACAATTCACGAGTTCCCATTTTTGGGTTATACTGGATTGGATTCATACCATTTTCATGGCCTTATGATCTTGTTTTTTAGAGTGTAGCTTAAAATTGCCAACAAATTGATCGTAAGATTTGAACTTCGAATTTTGCAAAAAATCCATAGCCATTAAGATCAAATGTGTGGATTGGGCGCCAGTCAAACAAAATTTGCAAAATAATCCTATTCCAATCCTAAGTTCCCACAGTTCAGTTTCACTCGTCTTCAAAAAATGACGAAAATTGGCGATTGAAAACCGTACTTGCCATTTTTTACGAAATTATTTTACTTCACGCGAATTCTGAACAATAATTAATTACAATAGACTGTAGATTTCCGAGATTAACCGTAATTATTAAAATTAGCATAACGAAATTCCTTTTTGAAAACCTCAAAACTCAGCAGATGACAATGCAAATGCAACGTAAATAATTTTAATTGCTGGATTTTGGAGGTCATCATCCTAACTCAGAGTAGCACGGGGGGTTATTTTGGTTACGTTTAAAGGGTTATGGTTTCAGTCTATGCAAGTGTTAGCATAATTTAATTTTAACGTAAGCCATAATTAATCTTAATTAACCTGCTTAAGAATAGGACGTTGAGAAATCAAAAATAAGGCAAGCGACCTCCCTGCGTCCTCCTTCTGTCATACATCAATAAATGGAAAATACCCAAAATATTATTAGAGCTGGAGTTTTGGCAATAATAATAAAGTAAGGGACGCCTGAATCCATTTTCACTTCTCCAATAATTGCAGAGTTGACATGTGGGATGACAAGGGAGGTAGGAAAGTGTTCACTCTTGTATGTCAGTTGGTTGGGAAAACGGTAACATATCACAAATTAATTAAACTAAGTACGTTTGAACGTTATTTCCACTGGCCGCGGTTGTTGACGTTGAGCCGTCCTTACTTGACTTCCGACCGCGCGTCTTCCCCTTGGGGGATGAAAAGTTTGGTAGTGGGGTAGTGGGTGGATGGGGATGCCACTGCTGCGGGTGGGGGACTTGAGGGGCAGGGGAATAAGTGTACCCATTGGGCAGTTGAATTTTAGAAGGTGGACTAGGTGGGTCAAGGGTCGAATAGACGTGCTCACCCTCTAGGCTCAGGTAACTTTCACCACCGGTCGTACCGCTGCTCCCACTCTTTTGTAAACTCCTGCCAAAGTTCCCCAAGGGGACAGGCGACTTTGCATTTGGTTGAAAGAGGAAGGAAGGGATTTCATGAGGTGAATCCTCCAGCGACGGCGTCTCTGGCGACATTTGCGGTGGTGGTTGATTCCGAGTGAGTGTCGTCAACACCCCGGGCGTTCCAAGTCCGTAGTGGTGGTGGTTGTGGCAGGGTTGTGTCACCGCATATTTAGGAGGTAGGGCCACAAAATTCGTGGGGCCAGATGGGACATACTGCCAGTATTTCCCGTGTCCATTGGCAGCAGCGTCGTGCTGAACTTGTCCAGGGTCCAGACCGCTAGAGGGGAGTTCTCCAGCGTAGTACTTGAGCCCACTGGAAGCCCTTTCGCTGGAGGCTGCAGACGAAGTCGTCGTATGACTCGTAATGTTTGAGTGATAATGGGAAGAAGTGTCTGGGAGATGGAACTTGAACTTTGACCAAAACTTTTTGTCCGAAAAATTGAGGATGGTAAGCTGGGAGGGGGCGGAGTTACGGAGCCAAGACCGAATGTCAGGACTCAGTTCCTCTTCCGGAACTTCCTCGATGAATAGAACCACAATACTTTTGACAGCCTCCGGAACTTTCTTGGCAGATGACTTGAGGAGCGTACTAAAAGCTCCCCGGTACTCTCCGCTAGTCCACTCTCCCTGGAAGAAATTCCTGGACAGAAAAACAACGAGGCTCTTGGAATTGTCCAGGGCACTACTCATCATCCCCTTCAAATCCCCACCCTCACTGATCAGGTCCCGGTGATGGAGGCAGAGTCGATAGTTTTCTGAAGTCTCGAGTTCATCCGCCACTCGACTCGTCACAAACTCCTCGTCCTTTTGACTATAAATCAAGTAAGCGTCATAGGATTTTTCACTTTCACTGAAAGCCGCCTGGGAATTGCAGAGTCGGATCCCAAACTGGGCGTGGGCCCAGAACCTCACGTTGTCCCGGCAGATGAAGATCAGGGCCACCAGGAGCAAAATCAGGATGACCCCTGAGGCGAGGCCAAGGATCAGGGGGAGAAAGGAGTGAATGTCGAGTCGCTCAAAGCCCCCTTGGATCAGGGCCCATGAAGTCCCACACGTCGTGTTGTAGTCGAGGAGGTGGGGCCCTGGGGCTCTCGTCGTATTCCAGACGCAGCGTACCTCTCCGAGGTCAATGATTTTCTTGGAATTATCCGCAACCCACCCATAGAGTTGATGAAGAAAGTGACAGTCGCAGTTCCAGTAGTTACGCCCGAGGCCAATTTCCACCAAGTAAGGATTGAGGCTGAGTTGCCAGACGGTAAAGACAGAGATCCGATTCCCATCGAGGCGTAGGATTTCCAGTTCCTTCAAGGAGAGGAACGTCGAATTGCTAATGGTTTCGATCAAATTATCCTGGAGATAAAGTTCACGGAGTTTATTCAGATGATCAAATTCGTATCCATGGAGTCTGGAAATGCGATTCTTCTCGAGGTGGAGGAGCTCAAGTGACTGGAGTCCATTAAACGATTTATTACTTATTGTTTCGATTCCAGACGAGTTCAAGAAGAGGACGCGCAGCGTTTTACGACCAATAAAACTGTGACTCTTCAACGTAGGGATGACATTTCCATCGAGGAAGGCCTGGGTCGAGTCCATTGGGATTTGATTCGGGATCGACGACATATTGGAATTTGCACAGTCGACGACGTTGGCTGTCCAGGAGTCGCCGTGGAAGCACCTACACCCTCCTGGACATGTCATGGAACAGTCGCAGGCATCGAACTCACAGCATTCGCACGTATGGAAGCAGTGGAAGGTGTAGGGGCAGAGAAAGTTCCGGGGCTTGATTTCTGGAAGGGGGATGTGGGTTACGGAGCGGGAGTAACTGAGGCGACATATGATGGCGTCCAGGTCCAGCACTACCGGATACTGGCGCGTCACGCTGAGTTGCGTAATTCGGAGTAACCATTCCATTTCACAGTCACAAAGAAAGGGGTTGCCACCGAGGTAGAACTCCGGGAGCGGTTTTTCTGGACCGATTTTCTGGAACCGTAGAGCTGACAGTGGGACGTTTTCTAATTGATTCCCCATCAAATCCACACGTCTCAGATGAGCCGATCGGCTGAACGTATCTGGCCAGATTTTTTGTAAACGGTTATAACTGAGCGTTAATCGGTCAAGCGCAGGTGGAACGCCTTGAAAATCCAATTGCGTCAACAAGTTGTGGGAAGCATCCACAACCCGCAACCTCGCATTGTGATGATGGTGATGCTGGGAATGGAGAGCTGTTGAGGCTGGAAGTCCAGCACCTTTCCCTGGCGTACTTTCTCCAGCAGAACTCCAGGCACCTCCGAGTGACTCTAATTGATTGTGGCTAACATCAAACCACTCCAACGAAGTCGGAAGCAATGAGTAGTCGATTTTGCCGATGCGATTCTGACTCACGTTCAACCAGAGCAGTTTCGGGAGTTGCGGCGACAGGCTGGAAGGTAAGACGTCCAGGACGTTAGAATCCAGGCGGAGGACGCGTAGTTCTGGACAAGAGACGAAGGCTGAGGGAGCCACCCTATTGATTTTATTCTGAGCGACATTGAAGACGCGGAGGTCGTTAATTGGGTCACATACACCCCTCGGGATTTCTTCCAATTGGTTGTCCACGATGCGGAGACCGTAAAGTTGGGACATGCCGAGGAAGGACTCGTTGGAAATTTTGGAAATTCGATTCTCGCCCAGGTCCAGGGTTTTCAAGTACTGGAGTCCCCTTAGGGCTTCTGGAACTTCCTGGAGCTTGTTCCCTACTAATCCCAGGTCGCTTAAACTTGTACAATTCCTCATTGAGCCGTCCTCGATGGTCGCCAATTGATTAAAATCTAACGAGAGCTTGTGGAGGACGTAGAGCCCATTGAACATCTTGGCCGAAATTTGAACGAGCTTGTTCCGGGCGAGATTTAGGGAATGGAGGTTGCTCATTGGCATAAAAGTGGAGTCGGCTATGGAGGTGATCAAATTATTCCCAAGGTCAAGGACCTGGACAGTGTAGAGGTCACTGAAGGTCGATGGGGTCAAATGGGTCAGTTGGTTATTGGACAGGTTCAGGATTACCAATCGAACTAATCCTTGGAAGGCCTCAACGGTGATCCATTGACTCGTTAGGGCATTTCGACTTAAATCAAGGACAACTAACCATTCCAGTCCTGAGAGGAGTCCAGGTGAAAGGGCAGCCAGGGAATTATTTCGCAAATCCAAACTTCGCAATGATTTTGAATGTTGGAAGAGAGGTGGTGGAAGGGCGACGAGACGATTACTGGAGAGGTTGAGTGACTTTAGGGCTCCCACTCCGTAAAACGCTTCATCGTCCAATTCTTCCAGCCAATTGTGCTCCATGCGGAGATCCTCGAGTCTTTTCATTCTTTCTAACCGTCGGGATCCGAGGCGTCTCAGCGTATTGTGGGAGATGTCCAGGGATTTCAGTTCTGATAGGCAAGAAGACTGAGACGAAATCCCGGCGCTGACAAATTCGCGACTCTCGCCTGAAGCACTTCGGAGGATCCCACTTCGGCGGGACTCGAGTTGGACCGTGGCCGGAAATCCAAGGTCGTCAATGTCGCTTAGGAGGTTATACGTTAAATTCAACTTGGACAAGTTCTCCAATTGGCACAGTAGCTTGTCAGGGAGGGCCCACATGTGATTGAAACCCAAATCCAAGCTTTGAAGGGCTGGCACGTTCTCAAAGGCTCCAGCAGATAGTTCCAGTGACCTTGCAGCCCAATCCGAATTTCCAGTATTGATCCGAAGTCTTTTAAGATTCTGGAGTCCAGCGAAGCTCTCACCCGGGATGTGCTTGATTTTGCATTTCTCAATTGACAGCTCAAAGAGCTCACTAAATCCGCCCAACTGGTCCGGGCTTAGGAGGGATTCGAAAAAGAGGACGTCGTTACACACTAGTTTAAGGACCGTCGTCTTCTCCATGGGGAAAGGGAGGTGTCGGGTCAAGTTCTCAAAGTCCAGTTCTGGCTGGAGCGTCCGGAGATGGCAGAGGACGTGATCATCTTCCTCTTCCGCTTTGGCATGTTGTGAATTGACCTTGGCCCGGAGTCCGTCCATGCTCTGGCCCGCATCCAGGACTCCATCGGGTAGGTGATGTGTATGCGGAGACTTCCGGTGGTGGGCACTGGATGATTCGATAAGGTTACAGACCTCAATGTCGCCATTGGCCTCTGCCCACTTCCCACCCCCGTCCCACCAAAATGTCAATAGAGTCAAGAGGAGTAGCCCCTTGGCAGTACCCGCACGTCCCATTCCCATATCCGTGCCGTGGAGTTCAATTTGTAGTAATGGACAGATTCTGGTCCTGACTTTCTTCACATTCCATCCAAGATATTCTTCCCTCTTTTCACTTTGGATGCCAACAGTGTCACATTTCTAGTCCCCAGATGAGGATCCAGAGAGAGGAGTCTTATTAAGGGAAATGGAAGGATGGAGAAAGTTCAGATCTGAGGAACGGCCCACTTTCCCTTAGCACCGCTGAAAGTGGAGTAGATGCACATATTCGATGGAAACGCTATGGGATCGAAGGGATCCTACTTTTAGGATCGGGAACTCCAAATGGATCTCATCTTCAGGTCCTATTTGCAAAAAAAGGAAGAAAAATGATGAGATTGGAATAAATGCGGGGAAACTGATAGTGGCACCCAAGACGTTTTCATTTAAAAAAGACTCACCCTCCCAAGTGTCTTCGGCTGAATGGATTCGCAAGATCCAAGTAAAGTGGTGGTGGAAAATGGAGTTCAAATGTGATTTCACTTTGCGATGGCGGTGGCGGGTGCTGTTGATTTGTTTATCAATCCAGTTAGAATTCAATGATGCTCATTTTCACCACTTTCACTCACAATTCACACTAGGATGGCAATAACACTGCGGGAAAAACGACGAGGGTTGTGACAATAACACTAAAATTGCATCAGATTCACAAAAAATGTACCAAAATGGGGCCCACTTTGTTGTAAACGAATCACTAGTGGATGGAAATGGGGTTCAACAACACTTGGTGAAATTCAGTTTTGGCGAGGTGACAATGTCAATTGGAAGCGACTTGCTGACAGCAATAGTCGCCGGGCTGAAAGTTAAAAGGGAAACGAATTGGTTAAACTGGAACTTCCATCAGCACGAATGGAACACGAGTCAACTCCACTGTAACTTTTCTAATTTCAGATAGAAAAATTTGTCTCTTTACGATAGATTTGATCCTTCTGATGGCTCGTTTAAGATATCCAGGATTTTGTTACAGTGTTTTCAAGAGTATCGCAACTTTGTTTTGAAATTTTTAAACCTTGCGTTCCCTTATTCGAAACTCGGGACTGAACTGGCAAAATTTCCAAAAAGGGCTTGCAAATGTTTAGTTTCTTTGATTCTTTTGAGATCACCAGTATTTGGACTTTGGGAATTTCCTTTAATGTTTTAAAGAATTCAGAACCTGTGGGATAGCCTGTTACAAGACCCGTTTGACGTGACCCCACACTCTATGACTTGATTCCACAAACTGAGGAGCTCAACTTCGGGACACCCTCTTCTTCTACTTGAAAATCTTAGGGGCATCATCGACTCCTGGCTTGGTTAACGCTGCTGCTACTACGAGTCGAGTTAAGGGAAGGAGACGAGGGATTCATCGCAACGCTTTGCGCACGAACAAACCCCCTCTTGCCAAGTGCCATAAGCACCCCAAACACTGCCGGAAAACTTACCTCCACCTTACCTATGCATTTCAATTAATAATCTCAAAGGAGAGGTTTGCAAATCAAAATTTTTCAAAAACTAAGTATCAAGTAGTCCTCAAGAATTAAAAAATAACTTACTTGCGAATTTAAAAACTAAACGACATCTTCAACACACATAAAATACAGAATTCTAAAATGTCATGGCCAGCGTCTAATTTTCTCGTATCCAAATCTCCACAATAAAATTTAACCGTTTTACGTTTATCAAGACAGGAGCACAATCTCTGGCAGAAATCTACCAATTGCCTTGGAGGTTGACTCACCTGGAAGGAAACGCTGGAATCAATTGTAGTAAATATTAATTCCCTCGCTAGTGGTTGTTTGGCCGGCAGAGTGGAGTTCCTGGATTCCTGGAAAGGAAAGAATCCTGGAGAACTAAAGGGAGTGCCTGGAATTACGCCGGGTATCGATTTCCGATTACCCTCTTAATTATGCAGCATAATTTCTAACTTTCTCTTCATTTGAGTCAGGAATAGGAAAGTTCTTATTAGGAAGTTCCACTCCCCTGAAGTCTCTCGATGCCCGTGCGTCCTTAATAGATTCCTCACCACCTTACTCAAAAATTTACAATCCACTTTCTTCGGTCTTCCCTCCTAACGAGGCGTGGTGCACTTTGCCAGGAAGCCAAATGCTTAAAAGCATCACACATCATCCACCGCCGCTGCTCCACTTTTGGGTTTCCGCCGCCGCGGTCACACTTTGGCAGGAACTCGGGGGGAATTTCCATGAGCACAAATCTTTCCACTATTATGACATCCGTCCATACACCCAAGGCAGATTGTTGCAATAAATTAATGGTAGAGCCAAGTGGTTTGCCAATTTAGCATTCCAGTTTCGAGTCGACAAGTCGCTCCAAAATCAAAACGTCCCTGATCAATTACTCTAATGGAAACAAAATCAGTTTTTATTGGCACAAAACTATCTTCCAGTATGTGCTCTTGTGCATAAAAAGTTATTTGTTCAGGTCCTCGTCCTACATCCAAGGAAAGTAAGAGAATTTCAAAGGGAAAGTACACACAAGAAGTTTCCTTGTGCTAAAAGTCGTCCATTCAGAATTCCTTTGGCTGTGGCTGGAGATTGGTTCCTTTTTGGTAAAAGGTTCCCTTCTCCTCCTTTCTTTTGCCGGGGAAAAGAAGAAAGGAATGGTGGGCTCAAGACTGGAAGAAAAGTGTGGTTCTGAAGGGAAAAGGGAAAGAAAAGGAAAATGGTGAAGTTCCTTTCTTGCTGATTTCTCTTTGCAATAAAAAGTCAATTCGCGAATTCGTTCTGAGCCTCAGACCTTATGAGCCTTGGTAAGGAAAAGGAGGAGGTTGTTGAATAGGTAGTTCTATTACTTTACTTCTTTTCCTTGGATGGGTACGTTCCTATTGGTTGACTGATTTCCGGAGCCTCCTGGCAAGGGTACTGGGGGTACTCTCATGCATGAATGTATGGAATCAAATCTAACCCTTGGAAATACTACTAGGGGCATTTACTATTCATACGTTCGCTTTAGAAAGAAAACCGCTTTCTCTTCCAAGCCTTCCCGTCACATCTCTTTCACTCACTTTCACTCCTAGTTACAACTTTTTCCACTTTCGGAATTAAACGAAGGGACTCTACCAAAAGTTCTTTTCCAGGATCCATCCAGAAGGATGAATCTTTCGGCTGGAAAGAAACGAAAATGACAAGACGCGACAAGACAAGTGAATCCAAATTAAGAGCACAATATGGGGCCGAATTAAATCTTCATAACTATCAAGATTGTTCACGGGGATGAAAGGAACGGGGGCCCTTTTCGCTCCGGGAAAATTCAGGCCGTCTCCGCAAATTGTCTCCGTCTTGTCCTGACCTCAATAAAAACTGCGTCACTACTTCTCAATTTGCAGGCCCATTATGCTCCGGGAATCTTCATTAGGATGAGGAGCGTGGTGGTTGTGGAGACCAGTGACACAATTCCAGGGTTCCAGGGATGCTGTTCCAGGATTTCAGCAGCGTAAGGATTCAGGGAGCGTATTATTATGAGTATTAGAAAGTTATAAAACACTGTAAGTGACAGGGGAGTGACAGGAGCAGGGGCTTTTCACCCGTAAAAGCAACTCAAGCAGTTCATAAGATGAAAAATTCCTTCTTTCCAACTCCTTTCCAAGGGCTCCTTTTATCCAATTTCAAACCCAGGGCTTCCTTCCCCTGCCCACCAAAAGGAAATTCCTTTCACTTTCTCCCGGGAAAAAAAAGTACGCTCGGAATTTGGCATGTAATTTACAATGGAGTGGTTAGGAAGGAGGTTCTCCAAGTTTTATTATTTTGAATCTTTGAAAACCTTTTTCTCCACTAAACTTTCTCCAAGCTTCCACTCACTTTCTCTTTTTCATTCCGGAAAGTGCGAAAACGGATTTCATTTCTAGGGGTCCTTCAAACTTGACCATCAGATGGATTTGCGTTTTAAAATTTTTTTACAGTTGGCCTTGGGCCAAGGAAATGAAAGTGTGAGGAAATAAAACAGGTTATCAAGTCGAAATAAAAGGGATGGAGACTTTCACTGGGTGAAAGTGAGCAAGTAACTGCTCCTGGCTCCTTTTTTTGCGTCATTCGAGACGAGACAAGAAGAAATCTTGGAAAAGTCAAAAAGACTTTAAGTTAGAGTTTGTGTTTTACATTTCCCCAGTGGAATAATGCTGCTGGCTGCTGTGTACTTTCCAGAGTAGGTCGCGAAGCATTTCCGTGACATTCTCAGTCACTTCGTGTTCGCGTTTGAGCCTTGGCGAATGAGAAGCGTCTGGGGAATTCCTCCTTTCTCTTCTTCAGTTTCACGACTAGAAAAATTTCCAAGTTTACGGAAGCCTGGGAATTCAAAAATGTCAAAATCCGGCAACTCGTCCTCTGTTCCTCAACAACGTGACTTCAATTTGGTTTCCACATTCTGGCAGGTCACACGCCCCCCGCAAGTGTCTTTCCTATTTCTCAGCCGCTTCTCCTTCCTTTCTCCCTCTGTGCACGGAATTATAACGCTTTTTTTTTATCCCAGCATACTAAAGGCTTCGGAATCCTGAAGGTGGAATTTATTGGAGGAAATCGTTTGTCGATGTCTTTCCAAGTTTATTTTAAACGGAGGAATCAAGAGGAGAAAATGGAAACCACTTTCACTTTTTACTTTCTCCCAAAGCCAAGCGTTCGTTACCAGCATTCTTTTAACTTTCTCCGGGAATGAGGCTTTTTTACATGGAAATGGCGGCAACTTTCTGCTTCCTGTGACTCAATTCCGGGTTTGGTCACCTTAAGATGGTTTGTTGACTCATTTCTGAGTAACTGCTAAACCTTCTTAAAAGCAATGCGAGGTAAACTTGCCCCTTCCGCTACTACTAATCCATCTTTCGCCCTTCTTGGTTCATTCAAAAGAGAAAGCTACTGAATTTTATTATCAGACGAAGAGATCTTATCTCAAGGAGCCCCTAATGCACGTCCATTGTTTTTCCAATGGATTTCCTCCTTGAAAACTTTTCTTGGCTTTGGCTCCTCGTCCCGTCCTCCTTTGTCCTAAGGAAAAGAAATCTTATTGTTTTTGGAAAGGACTTTCTTTTCAGGTTTTATTCAAGTGGACGACGTCGAGGGAAGACGGGCGAACGAGGGAAAAGTTACTCCGGAAAGAGGGAGACAAAGGACTGGAATTTCATGGTTAGTGGCTTAAAACTATATGACAAGGGGCTTCCGTTCCTCAGCAACCAATCAGAATCATCCGAACAAAGGAAAAGAAATTGACAAGTTGAGGACAAGTTGCCCAATACACAACGACTCAGTTGGGTTAGGGGGGTTAGTGGGGTTAGGTTAGGTTAGGTTAACCTAACCTAACCTAACCTCGTGCCGGAACGGTCCCCCCACGGTGCTAGAACGGTCCACACAGTCTCGAAACGGTGGCAGAACGGTCCCACAATCAGGTTAGCAGAGTTACAAGAAAGTTAGAATTCGCGTCTCATGGTGTCAAATTCCAACACCATTTAACAAAAAATTGGAAAATATGGATTTAGTTTGAATAATTTTCTGTAGTTGTTGGAATCCAATGAAATTATTTGACCATCAATTTGGTAGTGCGCTGAATTGGATTTCCGTTTCCTTTTAAACAAGTTAAGTGCTGCAAGAATCCAATGCAGTTTGGAATTAAGTTAGGAGCGACAGATGAAATTGTCTATAAGGAAACCCCTTGTGCTCCTGCGATGCTCTCCCGATAAGGAAGGGACTCGGAAAAGGAAGTGATTGTAGGAGTGAAAGTATCCGAGTGGGAAAAATAGGGAAGGATGAAAGTCCTGACATTAACATATGAGTCTCCATTAGAAAGTTCTTTGGATGAATACTGGTGGTGGTAGTGGTAGGCTGGGACTAAAAGGCGGAGGGAAAGCAAAAGGAATGGAGAAAACAGACGGGACAAGGAGCACTTAATTCAATTACTTCCCTTCTTCACTCACATTGGACCCGGTAGTGGAGGCCCATTTTATATTCTTCCTTTAACTCAATCCTTAATACACAACCAAACCAAAAGAAGGAACTAAATTATTTATTCTCATTCCTTCCTTTCCCTTGCTTTCTCCAGAGAAAACAAGGAATTGGAAAAGTTGTTGGAAATAATTCATCTCCAATTGCTTTTTCTTCAAATGCTTTCTTCGTCTATTCCCTTAAAGTGGTTCCAGTTGTTCAAATGGATCAATCCATTCCTGGATCGTCCAGGGAAAGTCCAGTGCTTTCACTTTTATAATTTCATTGGAGAAAGGTGGTGGTTGGGGATTAATGAAATGATATTTGTGGTTTGACCCACTTTACCCTCCTCCTCCTACCTCGCCCCCCCCCCACGCCCCACACAGATAACTTCATTTGGAGCTCAATTTAACTTTATTTAATTTACAATTCTGCTCCGAGGGATTTCTCGGACGCGGCGGGGAAAGGAGAAAGTAGGCGGTGTGGTTCCTGGACGTGGCTCCTCTCGACTCCAGATAGCCCTGGAAGTATCCAGTTACCCATGGATTGGGATTGGCAAGAAGTGCTAACCAACACCCGACGGCCTTCTGGACGCCTCTTCATCCATACAAAGCGGTGGGTAATGAAACTGGATCCCCTGATAAGGGTCCCTTGTAGTTTCCTCATGAAACACTCCGATTAGAACTTACCACCACCACCGACACACTTAAGCTCGAGAAACTCGAGCTTTTTTTCCAAGAAGGAAATTGCCATTAAAGATGAGATATCAGAGCAACGAAATTACTCGACCCCATGAGCATCGTTCCGTCTTGGGTTTCTCCACTCGCAAGTCAACTTGGACTTTCTCCAGCATTTCCAGGGAAAGGACAGCCCGCCCGCCTTCCGTCCACTAAACCCACCGCCGCGTCTTATTATTACGTTTCAAGATCAGGGTCTTTCATTTTCATTTAAGAAAAAAGTCAAGATGGAGGAAGGAGATGGAGGACCATTTAATGGATTCCGGATTCCGTTGTAGCGTTCTTGTTCTCCTCCTCAGAGACCTCCACATGGACATGCCTTTCCTTAATGATTCACTTAAGAGACACATTAGAAGAGTCACTAAGGGCATTTCGATCTTTCCCCCCGCTACCACAAAATCCAATTTAAATCCTCCTTCATTCCTGAATGCTTTCACGTGAGCGGAATCTGAAACACGCTGAGAAATGGCGGCGCTTGAAAACGAAAAACTTCCACTTTCGTTCCAAAGCGGAGGCGAGGCTCGTAATTTTCCCACGGTCGTCGCAGATTTGCATTTTGCAAAATTCCAATTTGACAAGTGGGTATTTAGGATGATGTGAGCCTTGCCTTTTGTTTTAGATCGCTTTGAAAGAGTTATGGAGAAAGTAGGAATATGAAAATGGAAGATTGATTAGCATCCGCGGAATGAGCCCCTCTGATTGAAATCTGGAGCGACTGGAGAAAGGGTCTCATTGACGACGACGAGATGAAAGCGTGTCTCCTGGAAATTCCAGGCTGGAATGAGTTTACTACGGGGATGACGGAATGGAAAAAGGAAATGAGATGAGGATTCGGATCATCTTTCCCCGTCCTCGCATCTTTTCTTCCTGGAAAGATATAGAAATCTTTGGAAATAACGTGGGAGCCTCCTCGTCAACACTAATGAATTGGAATTAAGCCTTTAGAGTCCTAGAGGCGAGATTACCTTTCTCCTCCTCGTCTTTCACTCAACTTTCTCCAGTTACTCCAGATCTCTCCAGCGGGAGGAGGAAAAGAAAAGTTGAGGGACGTGAGTTCTAATTCCTTGGGAAAATTCCCCATCCCTCCTGTCACTATTTGTAACTCTCAGGGAGGCTCAGGTCTCAAAACTTGCATGTTAAAGGTAATCCATCCGGGATGACATTTTCCCTAGGGCAGATTGTTGAAGCCGTAAAATGACGACGCTTCAGAAATCACAACGAAAGTCCCTTCATTTGTAAAAACTGGAAAGCTTTTCCTACTTTTTAAAAAATTTCGCAAAAAGCAATTTTGCTAAACTTAAATTTTTAATTAGGCTAATTGTTGGCACAATGTTTTTACAAAATCCCTGTGGACACGACCGAAAACGCCCTTAGCTTAAAACTACACGAGGAGAAGAGATGCCAGGAAACTAACAAAATTGGCATCAATTTACACTATTATGGCAAGGATGAGTGACGAAGTACAAAGTTCAAGTGAATCGTTTTGTTCAATAAATTACTTAACAAAGTCCACTCCGGCCTCCCCCTGAAGTGCTTGGTGGTGGATTTCATGAGAGTGAGTCAAGTGGAAATCCCTTTTGTTGTTGATGCTGAAACTCCAGCGGATCCTGGACACCTGTCTTTCTCCGCCGTGACGGTGGACCAATGAACGACAAGAGCACTGGAAGGAATATAAGACCATGGGCGGCTCCAAAGAGCACAATGCCCAAGTACATCCGGAAGTAGAAGACTCGAAAGATTTGAGACTTTGCTAATCCGAGGCACAGAATCCCTCCGAGCTTCGTAAGCGTGATCCCTGTAAAGACCGAGATTCCAATGTGGACCAAACTGTCGTGGGCTCGAGCGAGGCGAGAATCTTCCTTGGAAATTGTAAACTCATGGGTAAGATGCGTACAGAACTCGACCCCGATCCCAACAGCCTGGAATAGAAGCGTAAGTGTAAGATGTAAATGGGTGAAGGAGATGCATGGGTGGGGCTTAGGCTCAGATTTCGAAAGGATTTAAACTTGAGAAACTCACCATGACAAGATTTACGAGGGAAATGGCATTAAGTGGAATGCCCCACCAGTACATTAACCCACCAATGTCTACTATGATCATGGCCACCTGGAAAATAAGGAAATTACATGTGCTTGTAGATTGGTTTACGTTAATTAAAGTTATTGCACTTACCACAAGGAGGATGATGAGGGCAGAAAATAAATTGAACCCTGTTAAGAAAAAAATCTTTGGTAATTTTTAGATTTTGGAAATCTTTGGTAATTTTTAGATTTTGGAAATGTTTGGTAAATAGATTTTGGAAATTTTGGAAATCTTTACCTGTCAGGAAGAACGTCAACACGAAAATGCATGCAAAGCTAACCCCGATTGATTGCAACGTATCCTTCCACATGGTCAGGTACTGCTCGTAGAAAACGTAAAAAATGGAGTAAGGAAACACTTCGTGGGCGGTTGAGCCGGTACCTGGAAATTCAGCGCAAATTAGAATCAGCGATGATGCACATTGCAAAGAATGCACTGCCTGTATATTTTCTTACCTTCATTCAGCGTATGGGTCAAGTTCTCCGCAAGCGCTCGAGCTTCCCCCATAGCCTCAATGTAGTCCTTGGAAGTTTTCAGGATTGTGTGATAGGTCATGAAGTAGGAAGCCGTGGGGATGGTTCCGTTGTCAGAGGAAATGTATCGAACGGCGTCAGCGTAGGCAGAGTGACCTCCCTTGGGACAATCTTGATGTGGATTATCTTGGAGAAAGTAGGTTAGGTACCTTTCAAACTGACTTGGTTCGATGAAGCCTGTCTGGTTGTCATATTCCATTCGGCAGGGCCGACAATGGAAGCTGGATAAAACAACAAATTCTCCAGTAATTAAATTATCCATTCACCTAAACTTAGTTGGTGATTGTGGTTGTGACGGTGACATACCTGTCGCTGGAACTTGGACAAAACTCGGCATTGTCTCGAGTCCCATTAAATTTGCAGCATCCGTCGATACTTGCCCAGTCCCGGTAGTCATCCAACCAGGAAGCAGCAGGTTTGGCAATGTACGTCGCATTTGACGTCCGACTCGCAGAATAAATTTGGGATACCAAGCTGTACGGATTCTGTCCAGCCCTGACCAAATCCTGGACTTCAGGGTCCAGGTGATAAGGGAAGTCCGTGTCCTTGATGACAAAATATACGGGTGGACCGACCGAGAGATACTCCAGCATGGCTTCAAAGTATGTCAGGACGTAGGAGTCTTGGGGCATGGACAGTTGCTGGTCAAGTCCCACTTCAATTTTGGGAAGCATAATGATGGAGGCCCCAAGCCAGGCGATGAAGCTTATTAGGACGACCACGCGAGCGGGGAGGGAAAGAAGGAACGGAGCGTAAAAGTTCTGGAAGATTTTGAACAGGAATCCTTCCTTGTGCTTTGGTTTCTTGGAATTCTTTGATGGTTTTTTGCTGGAGAAAATAATAAGCATAAAAATTCCTGGAATTCGGGAACAACTGCAACTGGAACTTACCAGCAAAGGAGGTCCCACCTCCCCGCTTCCTGCCTCGCAGTGTCCATTGAGAAGAAGGCAATGAACACTGTAAACTGGAGGACAAAGTTGAAGAGGAGAGCAACTCCAGCGTAGAACGCAAAGGCTTGCACTGCTGGCATCCCGGACAGTCCACCTAGTCACGATTACAAATTTTACTTAAGCGCCTCAAGCATCCAGCTGTAAATCGCTTTAATCAGCGCAGTACTTACCCAAAAAGAAGGATGCAGAATCCGTGAGGGAGTTGAGCATCATGGACGGCGCGACGTGACCGATGACCCTGCCCAGGTGCTCTGGCAATTCTTCCCCGACGTTTCGTTCCGTCCGTTGATAAGTTTGGACCATGATGAAAATATTATCAACCCCCACAGCCAGGACCAGAAATGGGATCACTTCTACAATAATCAGCGTTGCCTTTACTCCCAAGTACCCAAAGAATCCAATGGAAGCCAGGACGGAGCCAAGGACGATCAGGACTCCGACAAGGCCTAGTGAGACTTTGCTGTCGACCTAAGTAAAAAATATGAAAATTTTAATTCGAACTACAATTTCAACAGCTAAAAGCACTATTGCTCGACGTACCAACAGTCGTCGCCAACTGTGTTGTTCTCCAAGGGCGACAGCAATGTAGAGGAACATGATCAAGTAGGAGACGCCGACGGTGACAATGTCGCTCTGACTCTGCCTGTCCAGCTCATCCTCGATACTCCGCTCAGAACTGAATGCGATTGCCATCTTGTCCTTCATTGGCCGATCTCTCTCTACGTATTCCTTCATGTACTCGATGAATGCCGTTTCCCAGGCCTTTGCCTTCCTTTGCTTCTCCTTGTCCACGTTGTTGTTGACGATGAAGGTGATGACAGCGGTGTTGGAATCCTTGTACGGTGGGTTCGGTGGCATGTAAGCTATTGGAGGTAATAATTGGTAATTAGCACTGGAATGATATATACTGGAATGATACTGGAATGGTAAAGGTAAAAGGTTGTGAGACTTACTGGAATTCAGGAATCCACCGAGGACTATCCGCGGTTCGAGCGGTCCCCCAAATTCGGCCATGCAGCTCATGCGGAGTTTCGTGGTATCAACTGGGGAAGCACTGTTGAGTGAACAGAATTTGAAGTGGTCCAAGTAGTTATCCACTTCCCCAGTTGGATTTCCCTCTGCATCGACCCGAGGTGCTGTCATTGTAATGTTATCGTAATCACTCTGCCACCAGCCCAAGTAACTGAAAACGGCACAACCAGTGTTGAGAGGGTCAAGGGGCTTGAAGCAAATGTCAGTGAGGAAAATGGGCTCCCCAGTGTCCGGGTCAGTTCCGTTGACCGTGTGGGCAATTGCGAGTTGAAGGTCCAGGAGTTCTTTCATAAAATCCAGGTTGAAGATGGGCCCAAATTCTTCCAGTCCGGAGGCCGTGACGTGGGAGATGGGATCAATGTTAACTGCAGTTACGATAAGTTGTTCGGTACGATAAAAAGGGACAAAGGTCGTGTCGTAGTAGTCCTTTTCAACCCGGGAGCGGGAGTTAGCCGATGCCCAGAGTTCAACGGGGTCAGTCGTAATTTCCAACATGAAGAATCCAGAGCTAAGGGCAATGACGCCGACCAATCCTGGAATGATGACGTAAAGTGGTTTCCGAGCAGAAACTAGTCAAATCAAACCAAAATTCTAAAAATTAGAAACATATTCCCAAATTTTCTAAATTCTAAAAATTTGCAGTTCTTCAGAATTCCAAGAATTGTCAAGCATTTTCAAAATTCAAAGAATTTCCGAGCATTTTCAAAATTCAAAGAATTTCCGAGCATTTTCAAAATTCAAAGAATTTCCGAGCATTTTCAAAATTCAAAGAATTGTCAAAGAGTTTCAAAATTCTAAACATTTTCACGTTTCTTTTAATTCTGAGAATTTTCAGTTGTTTAACTCTAAGAGTTATCACCTTCAAACATTTAAGAATTAAAACTACTGTCAATTATTAAAATTTTTTACAAATTTTTAAAAATTAGCAAACAGTGTCGAAAATGTTCAAAATTATCAAAGAAGTTGATAAATCCAAGATTTATCGAATATTTCCAAAATTCCGAGAATTATCTAAAGATTTTCAATTTTCAGAACCCTTGTGAACTATAACTACTTACATGTGGCCAAACGAGTGAAGAACCGCACAATCTTTTCTTCAAACGCCAGTCCAGCGTCTTGCGTAACATCATAAGCGCGTCCCACCCAATTTTTGAAGACGACCATTAAAACTATCGTGGTCAATCCCACAGAAAGTGTGACGACGGTGATGATAAAGTCGTCCGTTCCAAATTCCACATCAAACAAATCCGCCCAAGTCCATTCCGTCTTCTCCCGAGGCGGCGAGGCTGCGGGGCAGCTTCCAAGACAGTCGACGCAGCCACACGTCAAGCTTGCGCCCTAAGTCAACAAACCACCATAATTCCATCCATACATGCTAGTCTAAAAGGTCAAAGGTCAATTGACTTACAGGAGCCAGTTCAGAGCAAGCAAAGGTCTCATTGTTGTACCCAACAATTTCATCAGGGTTAATTTCAACCCCCTCGTCCACCACGTCCATGAATTGATAGTTAATCGTAAATGGAGCGAAAGCATTCCCTTCGCTGTCCCCCATGTAGTTATACCAGCGCTGTGGGGTACAATGATAACTGCCCCAGGGTCCACACAAGAGTTCCAATGCAAGGCCATTTGTTGCGCTCATGACAATGTCCTTGCAACTTTGGTAAGTAGCCTCCACGTATTCATTCCCGATGAAATAGTTGATGCTCTTGGCACTACTTGGCTTACCTGGTGCTTCCGGAGGTATCGTCTCATTCACGCTGATGAAGCGATATTGGTATGGAGAGCAAGGGAAATCGCAGTAGGCCTGACGAAAGTTGTAGGCGCAAGACGGGCAGCGATTAATAAGGGCCATTGACATGTCCAAGTTTTTCTGAAGGTCGAGGACCTGGCTATGGGAGCAGCAGAACTTGTCATACTTGGCTGTTAGTTCAGGGCAGATTTCGTCTAGGATTGCTAATGTCTCAGGCGCAGCGGGCTGTGGCTGGTTGTCGTGTTCTGGTCGAATGCAAAGGTAGTTGGGACCTTCTCCATCGTGTCGCTCTGCACATTTCTCAGTGACGACGCATTTGCCGTCGAATCCTTGGGCTTGTGCCTACAAACCAAGCATCGGTTAATTTGTTTAAACTTTGTCCTGGCCAATTTAAAAAATTTCTAGAAAACAAGGCGAAAATTCCGTAAAAAATGCAAAACTTTACTGAAAACTTACCAAGATTCCAAAAGCGAAAGCCAAGATGAGCGTCCAAGGAAGCGTCTTCCTGGTACCACCATTTCCTGAATTCCACATGACTTCCGGTTTATCAGTTCTTGAGTGTAAGCAGACCCACACAGCCTTAAAATCAGCGGGGAACTACACTGCAGAATCTACAATTGCGGTCTGGAATCAAAGGCTGGAGTAACCTTGGACTATAATGGCGATGGCAAAGTTCAATCCGCAGATGGTCAGCCACGATTATCAAAGGAAAACCGAACCGAAAATACCCAAAGGGGAAAGAGACGCAGGCAGGGGCTGCATGGTTCTTTATAGGAGACAATGGACATGTCATAATCACCCAATTGCAGGTGACATGCTGATTAGATTACTTTCTCTGAACACCCTGCCGTACGGCGGGGGGTTAAAGGGGAGGAACAATTGATCCATTCCAATGGAATTTGTCATCATCATTCACTCTTGTGTTGACAGCGTGAAAATTATTGAAGGTCCAAGTCTAAAGTAAAGTGTGAAGCGTCACAAGGTCGAAACAGGTGGAGGCTGCTGCGTGCTACATCCTTGTTTGTCATGGCTGCTGGCTGCTGCTGGTCAAAACCCAACGCAGATTTCATAAATTTCCAGAATAGATAAGATCCCTGGACACCTGCAGTGTCTGTTTCGAGGCATCCATTGCTTTCACTCGTCTAGTAATCCGGACACTTGAAACGTTGATGGAATGACCTCTCATCATGCCACTCCAGTTCTCAAAAACAGAATCCTCGTCTGTTTTTTATAGATCAGGCTCATCGTTTAATCAATTATGAATCCACCTGTTGGAACTAACTATTGAGATGTCAAGTTTTCTGATAAATAGGAGCAGTGAAAGTATCCTCCAGATTCGAATATTCCCAAACACCTGGTTCCAAATTACAGTTTTCCATTGAAAGTTGCCCAGTTGTGGATCCTTTGTAATAATTTGACGCAATTTGATGCAATTTCCGGTCCTTCCGTTCTGATTTGGTTTCTGACTGGGGAAATTAGCTCCTTGGAATTGAATTTCGAGTTTAGAAACCTATCCTTTGATTTCCAGGGATTTCCGGCCCTAAAAATGTACTCAAGAGTCAAGAGTTCAAAGACCAGATGAGGTTAATTGAAACTTGGTCCAGCTACCAGCATCCCTTTTACTACAAAAGTTAATGGAAAGTGCCCTAAGCATTTAATGTCTGGAATCCCTCACGGTTGTCACAGTGGGTTTCCTTCCTCTCTCCCCTCTTTTCTAACTAGAAAATAAGAAAGTAAACTTGAAAGCATGAGATTCCAGTGCACTAAACCTTGGGAATAGTGCGTATCTAAACTCTTATTATTTGCTTCATATCTCCAAACAGTTCTGAATGGGATGTTTGCTCTTTCTGGAAGTTGGATTAGAGTTGTTCTATTCAATTCCAAAAAGTTAGAAACGATACGTGGACACAGGATCAACACCAACCACCACCGTGGACCGTGGACCGTGGAGACAGGGAGGGGACCGTAGAAACAGGGAGAAAGTTGACCTTCCCAGGGAGGGAGAGAAAGCTGTTACACTCGTAGTAGTGTCTCATCCTCCAAGGATTCCATTGTCGATCCTATTTTTTTAGATCCGAATCTCCCCTATCGGCATCTCTCAAAGAATTACTTTCATCTTACACTCTGTTTCCAGCTTTCTCTTCCGTTGATATTGAGTTGTGTGTATTCGGTACTTTTTAAAAGCACTGCTATAGACAGGGACTGATCCTTCCAGGATTTTCATCCAGATTCACATCTCTTCACCCTCTACTCCCTCTAATCCCGATCTTTCTTCTCCCCTGGAGTCAATGTTCAAGCTCGTTATTAGGAACAAAAATAACAATGGGGTAAATCTGACCTTAAATTCATACCAGCTTCCTTAAGGGAGACAAAACGCGTTCATTTGTTTTGCATTCGCTCGCAAACGGTATGGGAGAATTTTTGCAACGGAATTCTGCAGGCTAAAACCCGGAGGATATTTTTAGGAATCCTAAAGAAAGCAATTTTCCGTGTTTACCAAGTTTTATTGTAGTATTTCCTTAACATAAGAATGGAGAAAGTGCAGTACCATAAACATGAAAGGTTTAAGAAGATGCAAGAGCCAGGATGTGGATTCCTTTTATTCCTCCTCTGTGGATTGCTGGAAGGCAGAGGAAGGAAGGGGAGAAAGTGCATTCCAGTTTAACATTGCATCTCTGCCTTTGCCTCCCGAAATCAACATATCTATTTGTCTTCCTTATTTTAGACAAATGAGTATTGAGGGAATTCTTCCAAGTTCATCTTCACTACCATTGTCTTCCCCTTCCTTTCTTTCTTCTTTGGAATCCACACAGCCTCCGACTCCTTTACTACATTATTAGGAAGCAAATTCGGTGGAGGGGAGTCCCAGCGCCTTCTCCATAATTCTCCCTTCCTGCATTTTTTAAAACCCTCTTCCAGGTATAAAAATCTTGGGTAGCTTTTGACCTTTCGACCTCCCTCCCTCCTTATTTGGAATTCTAAACAATTTCAGGAGGAATCCACCACCATCTTCAGGAGGAAGAGGAGGGATGTTGGTGAATAGACTCCCTGTCAAGACAAACCAAAGCAGAATATCAAAACGGAGTCAGGAAAGGGAGAATATTGGATTTTCTCCAATATCCTCCAGTGACATGACAAGACAAAGTCTTACCATTACCCACCGCATTGTCTTCCAGGATTCCAGGAGACCCCATTATTCCCTATGCCCACTCCCACCTTAGTACTCTGGCAGGAGGGTATTTGTCAATTGAACTCCATGCAAACCACTCAGACGGATCTCTTTAGAAGTGACAGGGGGTTACATGACAGTTCCAATTTTATCCAGCAGTGCAAGTGCACCAGGAGAAAGGGCCAAAAACTTTGTAAATCCTTTGGAAAAAAGTTCAAGGGTGGGGTGAGTAAAATTGAGGAAATGAGATGGGGATGGGATGTAATAATGGTGAAAGTGGAAGTGTATTAATATGTATTACGCTCCTCATCCATGACAAGTTCAGTCAGTCCCCTAACAGAATGAAAGTAAGGCTAAATAAATAGGGAAAGCATAATCCGGAGGTTGGTTGCAGGGACACAAACCAAAGGCGACTGGATGTCGCCGTCCTAACGTTACATCACCAGAATCAGTTTCCCACTTCTGTTTGTCCTCTGTAACAACTTGACTTTCACTGGTAAAATATTACATCCCCAGCACCGTCTCACGCACTCCCTCCTTTGGCAAACAGAAAAAAGTGAAAGCAAATATGAGGCTCAGGGCCCACGACCACTGAGTCGTAAAAAGAATTGAAATCCAAACTGTCAACGGGAATCCTAAAAAATTAGTTGAGTTCCGTGGGAGGGAGAAAACTTTTCTGAATTTCACTCCGACATAATGGAGAAAGTGGCAGGAGTAAATGCTCATTGACAATAGGTGGGGAATTAGGGCTGGAGAAAGTGCTTCTGGGTCCCTACTTTCTCTGTTCTCTCCTTAATCAAATCTCGTCTTTATTATAGCTGGAGGACTATGGGGAAAATGAAGCTTCATCCTCCTGTTCGAGGATGAGCTCAAGGTCTTCCCTTGGATGCTTCTTCTTGTATAGAAACAATGGATTGCTTCGTCTATTCTCTGGACTTGACACTCCTGTTTTGAATTATGAACCAAACCACTCAGCCCAAATTGGGAGATCCACCGGATTGTATCTGGAGGAGAAAGTTTTGGATTTGGATTTACAAGAGTCTCTGGAAGTCTACTCGGCGGCAGTGGGAAATGATCAGAACAGATTAAATTGTGGGTTTCCATCCATCCTGGGGCTCAAGGAACGAGGAAACGAGGGAGTTATGCCTTTGTAGCCATAATAATGCCCGGCGGAAGTGAAATTTTAGTTTACTGATTCAACATCATAGGCCCCCACTTTCTTTAAATGAAGCTGTAGTTGTAACGGTTACAAAACGGAGAGTGTAATTTGTTTTCCCCCTTCAAATGATGCACTTCATACTCGGCGTTTTTTTTATTAATGCCCGGGACTGTCCCGTTTTCCATAAAATTGTCATAAAATGGAAAGTAACTCCATTTCGACCTAAACTGCGGGACTTACATGAATTCACTTTTTGAGGAATCAGAGCCAGCGTTGGTCTGGAATCCTCTTTTGAGAGTCATCTCCATTACCACCCCCATTTCATTCCAAACCGAGAAAATTGAGAAGGTTCCATTACAAGGGAGTAAACGAGTGGGAGCGGAGTCGAAGCCAGGCAGACTAGGCAGGGTATATTGGCTGTTGTTAAATAAAGAATGGATGGACATTGGATTGGATGGAATGACTTCCTTCAACATGGAATTCGACTTAGGCCCTGGGGACACCCATTACGTACTTACACACTCCTACATAGCAGAACCTTAGAAATGGTCATGGAGGAGACAGGCCAAGAGCTTGAAGAGCTTTTCAAAGAAAACTTTCTCTCTTGAAAAATCAAGAGAAAGTTGGACTCGGTCCCTGGCTGGCTGGCTGGCTGGACGCCCTGGAGAAAGGCTAGCAGGTATTCCAGCCCCAGTGCATTCCATTAGATTACATTACAAACAGGGACTGAGGGGGACTGTTGCCCAGCGACCACCACCACCACCACCGAATCATCTCCTTTCCCTCCGGTTTCACCACGTTGCATTAGTGAGATTGTCCATGAAATGTTTGGTGAGTTGAAGGAGGTCTTGTTAAGGTGATTGGGCAGTTTTCTGAAGGTTGTTTGTGTTCCGTTTCCCCCTCGGGAATACTTCCATCCTTAAAAATTGATGACTCCTGGCCTTGGTGGTTGATCAAAGGGGCTCTTTCCCCTTGGCTCTTAATTAATTGCTTCCCTCGGCCTCGCTTACCTCTATCAAATCCATCCACTCTTTACTAAAATGAGTTCAAAAAATGCCAAAGTTTGCTTGAAATTAACAAGTTGGTAAAATGAAAACTTGCTTGGTGCCTGGAATTCGGATGAAGGAAGGACTTCTCCAGTTTCCAGGACTAAAGGGGCTGGAGAGGGACTTTCACTGAGCAAACAACAAAAGTTAAGAGCCCAATCCAGTGGTGCTTGGTGGTCGTCCGTTTGTTCTTTCTTTTAGGAGTCGAAAGGTCGTTTTCTGGTCATTGGTTCTCATTTTTCACTTGGGTGTGGTGACCGTTGGTCAAGTTTTAAGGTCCAGCAGTCCCAACCGACGCCTTTGGTGATATTTTACGTCCTCATGTTGTCGTCTAATGCACCATACGGTGTTCCATATTTTTATTGATGTTCTGCCATTTAGGTTCGAAAGCGTTCGTGGGCCTATAACCCCATTCTTCCTTCCCATGCCCAGCCAACTGCAACCTCATAAATTATCTTTCATACTTTTACTCAATCCCAGGCTTATCTCCGAGCCTCTTTCTCTCACTTTCACCAAAAACTATAAGTTTATTAACGCGAAGAAGAGGGGAAATAAATATGCGTCAAGTGCAGGCCTCATCCTGTTATCACGGCGTCCTGTCCTTTGGAAGTGTTTTAAAACCACGGCCATACGCATCGGAAGGAAGGTGTGAGTCAATAAAACGCCATCAGGAAAACATCGCTGGCAATCGCTTGATTTCCAGTGCAAGCTCCAGTTTATTGTCATGCTTTTGTGATGTAAATTGCAAAAAGATCGCGGAAGCTTAGGCTTTTGTAACTCCCAACTGCTCTGAAAGTCTAAATTTGGATTGACATGAAAAATTTATAATTCCAATTACAGTTGTTTGTTGTGCGGGAGATGAATTTCCTGGATCCCTTGGGAGGATGTAAGTACAAGTTTATGAAATGTGTTCCGCAGCGCAACAATGGTGGAATGCCCCCCAGTAGTCCCCCATGTTCAGAGAGCTGGAATTGAATTAAATTGGAAAAAGTTGAGAATGGAAATGTTTCCCTTTCTTTCCCCAAGTCCAAAAACTTTCCCTTCCTGCTTCCTTTCCTTTGGTTTCATTTCAAAGAGTGGAAGATTTTCATCTCCTTTCCCTCTCGGCCCTCTACATTTCCAACTTCGTTTGAAGAAAGTCCTTTCTCCAGCTCTCCAGCTTTCCAGCGTCGGTTTAAATTTAGAGCGAGTAGAGTAAAGTTGTTGGTCGTTGTTAATCGCAATCAGGGAGAAAGTAAGATGGTGGTACAGGAGACTCTTTGGAGGCTGATGGTGATGGATGGGGGAGAAAGGGGTGGGCTGTGTACTGAATTGAATCTCCCGTAAAATTACGGAAAGTATTTTCGGATGGTTGCGTCTCTGTGTGTGTCTATTAATGATAAGACCCGCTTTCCCCTACCGTCCTTCTATTGAAATGTTTACTTTCTCCTTCTGCCCAGTGC
>JAQIWD010000167.1:0-30547 GCA_034694825.1 Anurida granaria
ATTCCTCTTGAAGATAATGCTGGAAGATGCTGGAAGGAAGGGATTTTCTCAGCAACCTTTTACATAATGGATGAACTACAGGAATAATTTGACTTGTGTCCATTTCATTCCTCCAATTGGCTTCCACATCCCAAAAAGCGCACCTCTCCTACCATCCAAAATGCATCCTCGTGTTCTTTGAATTTTGAGCTCACTATGGAACCTCCCGTCGTGGAATTTTCAGTAGCACGCCAGGTTCCTTTGGAAAAGAGGCCACAATTTGTGAGTCACAAGACAGTTAATGTTGACTGGGAGTGGCAGTTTGTTAGAAAGAAAGGATTCTGTGACGTCATTCTCGTTTAGGAAGCAGAGGAGTACGACCGCAAATGAGATTTTAATGAAGTTAACACGAGCTATTTCAGCGTTAAGCCTGAATTTTATAACAGGCTAAAGACCTTCTTCCATTGGCTTCCAAAATCTCAAACTAATCTTTCCTGTCAACTTTAAATTGTTTCCACTTTCACCCGGTATGGAATTTAGTTGGAAATTAAGACCCTTCCTTCCTTTTGAGTAAAATCATTAGGGACATGAATTAAATAGGAGGTGAGAGAGGGGAAACGGGGACTTTAACTTGGCAAAAGTGCCAAGGGAAGGAGATCTGGCTCACTCCTAGACAGTGGGAAATTAAATCTAAACTTTTTTTCTTTTCTTTTCTTTTCTTGGAAAAAAAAAGTGGAGAAAGTTTGTGCAGGTGAGAAGATGAGGAGGCAAGGAAAGATGGACCAGTGAGATACGAAAGTGACGGAGGCGTGGAAATTGTCTTGAGAAAAAAAACGACAGGAGACGGATGGTGAAAAGTTCAAAAACTTGTTAAGTGAGTCGTGTAGTAAGTTGGGAGACTTTGGGAGTAAGAAAGAAAGGGAAGGAAAGCACAATGGGAAAGTTGGCAGTCAGTCATTCAGGGCAGCGATGGTGGTGGCATGGGGAGCTGATCAGCGATTGCATCACTCACCCAACGGCTCAAATCTCAAACTTTTTTCTAAAAAATCAAAATTATACAACTATAACCACCAACTTTTTTCGACGCCTTTCCCCGAGCTCGATGAAGAAAATCTGAGAGCTAAGATTAAAAATTATTGGAGCATGAAAATGGTCCAAACTCAATGACGCCAGCAGCCAATGACGCTTGCCAGCAGCGTCACTGGGTGATGATGCCATGATTAAATGCTTCCAAAAATAATACCAAGGAATTACGAATTGGTAAAAATATGAAAGGCTGAAGGAGCGTTTCCTTTGTTTCATCTCCGCCATTCCTTGTCATCCTGCCACAAGAGTGACAGGGAAAAGTGGGTTTTCGGTTTTTTGCTATAATTATTTCATCTGAAATGGGTGACAGGGATTCGAACTTCCCCTTGCCTACTGGTTGTGGATGAGTAGTAGCATCGGATATTAATCCTAGAGGACCCAAAGTGTCATTTATTAGCTGGGGCATATGGCCCAGGAATTGGGAGCAGGAGGAGAAAGCAGAGTGAAAGTACCTGAAGTCCTTTTTAAGCTCCTTCCGAATCCCCCTCCCCTAAAATAAATCAATAGGTAGTTAATTATTTCTAAAGGGTTTTGCCCTTGAATCTTCCTTACCTTGTTTCTTATGAAACTAGTCCAGAAAGGGGGGGGGGGATTTTCTGACCAGGATTGACTGACACACTTTTCTCTCCACTAATTCCTTTTCTAGATCCCAAAAATAGATCAATTGGGAACTACGAAAAGACGTGGGAGGGACGGGCAGGTAGGAAATAACAATGGGGAAATTGGAATTACTTTGGCACTCCCCCCCCCCCCTCTCCCCACAATTTTCCGCTGAAATGGCTCGATGATGATTCAGAAGAACGCATGCATGTGAGTCGGAAATTCGCAAGGGTTGTTATTCTTTTATGAATTCCGTGTGTGTGTGAGTGTGTTGTCAGTTGGAAATAAATGGATGAAAAATGGAGTAGTGACTAATCTACCCCAGAATTACGGTCTTTGTCCACCGTAATTTATTAATTTTTTTGTGGGAATTTACCTCCTGCGGAGGTACATATAAAATCCATTTGGATTTATATTATAATTGAACAAAAATAATTCATACAATATCCTTTTGCGGCCACTTTCTCTTCCGAGCTAACCACGCCCAGTCCATTTTTCGTGATGGGGGTTTCCCATTTTTGTATTCTTGGCTCGATACCTCATTTCCATTTGTTCCATTTACATTTCCATAATTTGTACCGGTAAGAACTAAGGACAAACTCAATTATTACCTGGATCTTTTATCTTGGCGTTATTGACACTTTTGTGGGGTAAAAATCCTTTCCCTGTGTAGTTGTAATAGCGAATTTCCTTTTTCCTTGCTCGTCAAATGTCTTGTCTTCCGTATTTATGGGTTCTCATAGGCCTACAATGGGAAATGCTATGTCAATATTCTAGGTCATTATTTGTCAACCGAAGCCATTGGGCTGAGGTAGAAGCAGGAGGGAATGGGAAACGTCAATTTGAGGGCTTCATTGAATTACTGCAAATCGATATTCCCGAGTTGTCAGTTGTTAATAGTGTCGTCGTTGCGGGTAAATAAAATGGAGACAATGTCGCTCACAGTGCTTGAACCGTTGGTCCAGGGCTTACCGTGGCCTCTTTTTACCATAAACGCTTAAGCGTGGACGCAGCGTGGCGGTGATGATGGTGGTGGTAGTATAATGACATCACAGAAACATAGAGCAGGCAGAGTAGTCGAAAACTCCCTCGCGAATTCAACTTTTTGAAGAAGAAACACGTATTTGTATGAATAAGGCGCGCGTTCTCCATGAATTATGCGATCGCCGTCGTACAGTGCTCAAACAAAGCGAAATGGGAAGGTCATTACTTTTTAGAACACTTTTCAGCTTTACCCAAAACTTCCTAATGCCCCCGACAATAATTATTTGGGAGTGAAAAACTGAAAATTAAAAGATGAATTTTTAAAATTCAATTGGCAAAACGGCGTGTTGTGTTCATGGAGGAGGTGGGGTTGTTACACGGCGTTCGACAAAGGAGTATTCGAATTACTGCAAAAATTGATTGAAGAAACGCTGAAACGCTGCAAAGTTTGCAATTCGTTCATGAGGATTTGATAATATTTATTAGGAAATAACAAGGAAGAATAATAACGACGATTATAATATAATTTACCCCACCATTCTGGTTTTCTGGTTTAGAATCTTAAATTTCTGAAATTCCTTTTAATAAACTAAAGTGTTCCAAATCCATAATTGTGCAATTTTCTCATTAGGAGGCTTCCGCTGTTTTACCCAGCTAACTATTCATACTCGCCATTTTTTAAATTTTCGTCTAACGTTGTCATAATTTGTGATATGAAATAACTTGGTTTAAGTTCGGGAGAAGAATGTAGTAGTAATAACGTCTTGTTGATTTATAATTTTTAGGTACATTGAGGAGGTCATTATTGTAAACTTCTGTCTCAAATAGGAATTTGCACTATTTTGCACAAAAAATTAACAACTTACTTCTTTACCAACGTAAACATCACAACAGCAGCAGCTGCAGTTAGCAATTTTTTTTTTCCACGGAAGGCGTGCCGCTCTTCGTCTTATTCCAATAATCAAAAGGCGTTCCCCTTCCACCACTGGCTTAACGGCGTGGAATTCCAGTTACGATTCTTATAATTATTGCAAATCAATTCTTTTTGCGGTTGGAATTCCCTCTAAGGTTAATTTAAACTTTAGAATTAAAAATGTCATTGAATATCGACCTGACCATTTCCTTGTTTTTTTCGGACTCAATCACTTGCGAAGACGGCCCGGGTTGACACGAAACGACCCGAGAGTGACATCCCGACAATGCCGACCGGCGCCGGCGCATGTTCGTTCGATGGTTGATGAGGGTTGGGAATTCCTAGGATAAAACAGCCGCAGCCGCGGCAGAGGTCAATGGCGCAGCTCCCGTGACGCTGGTGGCTCCTACGAGGGCCGTCGTTGTCAGCGCCATGCTGTTATTGTTTCCATTCCGTGGGTTTGGGATTGCAACCGAGTTGACCCTCCTACTAGACACTGAATTTCGTTTTTCCCCACCCCCACTTCCACTCTGACTCCGTCGATGCGTCAACTGGAGCAACGCACTACAACTGTCCACATCATCCTCCATTTCTTCTTGTTGTTGTTGTTGGGACATTTGACGCTGGAGTCTGTACATCATATTATTGCTATTCAAATAGTTACCAAAGGGTGGGTAGCCTTTCTTTTGTGGTTTCCCTTCCGTCCCTGGCGGCTGGGGTGGGTCACTGGTGGTGGTGGTGGAATTTGCCACAGCCGCACCCGCGCCCCCGCAGGCATTGTGGTGGTGATGGTGGTGGTGGTGGTGGGATGGGAACGTCTTGGTGGCCGGGTCGGGTGGGGAGGCGGGGGAAATGGTGTCCAGCTCCATGACGTCACACGTGACCTCCTCCCCACCGACCTCCTCCTGACTCCCCATGGAGGTGAGGCCAATGAGCTCATTCATCCCTGCCCCCCTCGCAGTCTCATCCCCGTTGAGAAGGCGAATCTTTTGTATCATTTCTTTAATTTCGTATCTGAGTATGGCCAGGAAACAGCCCTTGAGAAAAACTATTATGCAGAAGCCGAGGACGAAGAGGACGTCCGTCACGTGGTCCATCCACTGGATGATTTTATCTGCGCAGCCGTGACGGTGCTGGACAATGTGGTACTGCCTCGAGATGTGGGGAGGGTAGTGGGCCCTTGTGTCTTTTGGAATTTCTGTAGAATCGCTGCTGACGCTGCTAGGAGGGGATGGGGAGACTATCGAGGAGGTCGGGTAGGGAGGTTTGGAACTTGCAGCGTCAAAGGTCAACAGCTCACGTGGAAGCTCACAGATTTGAACTTCTTCAGATCTCATCATCATCACTGGATTCGTTTCAGAAGAGGAAGTGATGGGCCTTGGGGTTGGGGTTGATGGGATAGGCGGCTGCCTAGGTCGGGCTTTCCTGCTCCCCAACGGATAACTTTTAGCGTCAGTCTTGGCCATTACCGTAGAATTCTGAGCGAGCCGGTTGAGACGAGTCCGACTACCGAAAGCGGGGACTGACGCGGCGCCGCCGGCCACGGATTCCTTGGAGAGTTGCGACAGAGCACTCCGCGGACTTCGTCGGTTACTGGGATGGAAGGATTGGGATGGTGGGTGTTGGCGACTGTGTCGCTTGTTAACTTCGGAACTCACGTAATCACGCCCACTGCCGACGGCTTGACGGTGGTGGCGGGCGGCCGAGTTTGTCCCACTGTCATGGTGGTGAATGTTCTCGGCGTGCCTCAACTCAGTCGGCGAAATGGAATCCTTTTTTGTGAATGTACAGCAAGTGGAAGGTAGTGGTTGATGGAGGAGGGAAGGGGCGGTGGTGATGGTCGGAAGGTCACCACCACCACCCGGGATGTTCCCTTCGTAAATTTGACCTATTGACTCTGAAAATGACAAAGAAAGGAAGATGATTAGGATAGAAGCACATCATCAGCACGTGCTCCAAGTCACGTCCCGGGAGGGTTTGGCTCGGGTCCCAAACTGAGTTGGGGATTACTAGCCCACCACGAATTCAGGGAAAGTTTAATGCGGTAGGCGGGGAGTAGTTCATAACGGTGCTCTGCATGGGATCAAATAAGTTTGAATTGTGATCCGAACAAGTTGTTCTAATTAACTCCAACAAAAGTGGAAATGCTGGAAATTGGGCTTGATTTGAAGGGAGACTAGAACAACGTAGGAGCATCATATTAGCTACTTTGCGCATGTCCGCCGTCCGTCCGCTCCCTGTTCCTAACCGCCCGAATCCACAGACAGTGACCTTGAATTGAGGTTCCACGGTCATTAACTTCGAGGCTAGTTAAAGTTATGAGGTTTATCCGTTTTCAATAAACTGAAGAAACGTTTTATCCGTCAAGCTCCGTCAAGCTCTTGGTTACACCCGTTTCTGGAAGGATTTTCTAAATTCATTCCCCACTGAAGTTATGTTGAGTTTCATACCATAAAACATCCAAAGACGGCTACTGGAATCTCTGGAGAAAATAAACTCGGAGAAAACTGAAGTCGACACGCTTTGGGCGGAGTACTTTGTTTTTGTTTACTGCCTTTCAATTCAGGCTCACTATTCTCTAATTTATTTTTATCTTCTTGCTTTTTCTTAATTCTGACACTTCTTACGTGGTTTTATGGTAGCCCCCGCAGACAGGAACAACATTCTGATACGCAAGATTCCCTCCGCCTTTCGATACTCACTAATTAACATTTATACCTCACATGGCCGCGTTTTCTAATTAAAGTTTACACCCTTTTCATGCTTCCTTGCTTCAAAATAAAGCACCGGAGAAAGCACCCGGCCCCAGGGCCGGAGCAGGAATAGACGCTTCGTTATCACAAGCTTAAATTTTGCTAGGAATTCCAGGGCGATTATGCAACGCTGTCATTTGAAGAATCTCTTTGAAAGTAAATGGGAATTTTATTTATGAGGGAGAGCTTTGGGTAATGAATTGGTGAGATCAACTCCCTTTTTAGAAAAGATCTTGGCTCTATTAAGCTTCTTGAAGGAGACAAAACTAGAGCAGGAAAGGCTCTCTTAAGTTTATGTTTGGGATGTGCCGGCATTTTATTCCCATACGTAACTTTGCGAATCCGATTTGACTAGGAGGCAACAATGTCAAGATTCTTCAAATATATCCATCCCCCTCTGCTTATTCCCAATTTCCCTACTCTGTCGTATCCAATTTCATTCAATCTTCTATAAATTTTAGAATCTGCGTTCCTTCCTTCCATTTTTCATTCTCCAGGACTGGATTATAGTTTCTAGAAAAAAGACGCTAGAGAACCTCCTTCGGATCCCCTATAAAAATCGCATCGCCAAAAACCCTTATCGACTTTATCCCGGTTTCAAATTTGGCCCAAAATTGTTTCCCTCTCGAATACTTTCACTTCCATACATCATGGGAATGAAATTCATGTCGCAGGGGCGACATTACCACAACCTCGGGTTAAATTTAGCCCCACGCCACCACCACAAACAGAACAAGAATTATGAAAAGTGAAAGTTTTTAGTTTTGAACTCATCCCACTTCCCTTCCCACGCTCCAATCCATCCTTTCATCCTTTTCAAAACGTATTTATCTTATTTCTGAACTTTTTGAATTGACATAACATGGGAAGGGGAAATTTTATTTTTGTGTTTTTTTACACCCTAAATGGAGACGGCTTTCCAGATCATTATAATTAAAATCCCATTTCTTCCAGTTCTTTTTGTTTTTGCTGGGAGTGGCAGAAACAAATAGTTTGGACTTTTACAAATTGGGCATTAAATTTTTATGAGTTTGCCAAACTAATTTTAGACTTTGGGCAAACAATCGTATTGTGGAGGTCGTCCATTGGATATTTGCTCACCTCCCTCCCTCATCACATGACAAGGGGGCAGGGGGGGGGGGGCATGTGCATAATTTCATAAGACTTTTACTAACGATTTCGGCCCAGAATTATGAAGGCTAGTCCTAATGACGTAAGCGCCGTCGCTTTCCCCAAGATCTCATCCTTCCGTTCGCTTTTTCTGCAACAATTTATGAATGTCGTCGGCCCCCTTTCAAACTTTCGTTAATGACTCTCATCCATTTCCCAAAAATCACTTTGGGTAAACTTTTAGGGTTTTTAACAAGTTCAATGTAATTTCATTCAAGCGATTCTCCTTCCAGCGACGCTACTTACAATGGATGCACATGCGCCTGCGTGGGCATGTAAGAAACTTAGACTAAAACTCGGCAGTAATTAATTTACGTCGTTAATTAGTGGGGGTTCGCCCACCTGAGTTTCGCCCACCTTGGGGCTTTTTGTCGTCTTACAAGTTGTAACGCTTTAATTAGCAGGCTATGGAAAATGACTTTTGAAATCTCAACATATTTCCAACATCCGGTCGAGAAATGGAGTGGTTTGATTTTGAAAAGAAGGAGGGATGACATGGAAAGATGGATGGAAAGGAAGAGGGAAAGAATGCCATTCCAAGACAGACGAATTTCTTTTCCTCAAGACTTTCTTTTCCTCGACAAAACTTTCACCACCACCACCGCAACTCCTCCGGCCTCCCGCTCGACTTCATTTTTCTCCACTTTCTTCGTTCCTTATCACTTTGCCTGATACCCGGGGAAGAAAACAAATCCGGGTCTCTTAAAATAAATCTCCCCTGCTCCCTCGTCGTATACGTCGTAGCCTGTCGTAAACCTATGACTCCTTGTATTGTAACCCAACATTCCCAGAGTTCCCTCCTAATGAATATTCATTAGGGCATTCCCTCAACCGCCACCCTTCAAATTCCCATAACTTCCTCACACCAACTTTTCATCTTTGAAGTTTCTTCAATTCCCCTTGTCAAAATGATGTCATTTGAATTATAACTTTCCCAACTATTCGTAGCTTAGTCAACATGATAAAAGGAGGAGCGCATTCTTAGGGAAAACGAGGTTGGTCTTGTCGATTTGTCCGGATTTACCAACAAAAAAAGTGGAATTTACTCCGTCTTTTGAGTGAGTGAAAGTCAATAATAGGAATAAGAGTAGGGAGTGGAGAAAGTAAGATTGAAGATTTGGGAGACTACAAGTGGAGAGTGGCTTACCATTGAAATGAAAATCATGTGGGGATTCTATCCCACAGCAGATCTCATGTGCCTGGACCCAATCCCAGACTTGAGTAAACCCGGGATCAACTCCGTATTGGGAACTTAGCCTAAGTCTCAGCGTAGGTCTTAGATTTGATTTAATGCTGACGAGGCGAATGGCCCAGACCGAGCCCACCACGATATCACCAAGCATCAGAAGGAGGAGAAGCGTCCAGTATGTGTTGAGGAGACGCTGATTGAGGCGGAGGGCACCGAGGCAACCTATCGTCTGGAGGACGCCGCATTGAAGTATCAGTGCAACGTAGGCATAGACGAACGTCGGTTGGTACAGTTCCACGCCACTAGAAGGAAACAAAAATTAACAATTTCAAAATCAACCGTTTTCTTTTCAAAACTTTTATTTTCAGAATCATTCCAGCAAAAATGAAACATTATGCTTTCACCCTGGAATTTTCACCAAGGAAATTTTAAAATTCCGACTGGGAGGCCTTGTTCGCCCACGTGTTCGCCCAAAGGGCGTTTCCGATTCATGGATTAGATAAAAACCGAGCCTGTCCGTTGATCCGAAAAGTCCCATTAATTAAAAGGGAAGGCACACGGGGAAAATCTATTTCTGGATTTGCATCCTCTATAAATACCACTCACACTTCCCAATCACCACCACCTGCCTTCCCATCAAACAGGCCAAGGAAACACCAAGTTCTCCCGCATGGCGTGGGTGTGAGATTTATTCAATCCCGGGTACAAAAACCAGAACTATAGCTATATATAGCTGTAACTATAGCTATATATACCTCTAATAGCAAAAGGTTTTGGTTTCCCTTGTGTAAACTTGGCTTAACACTCTAAAATTATCCGCTGTTAGATTCAAGATGGACAACTTTCGTTTTCATTCCTCATGATTTCATTGGCAGGTTCTCCCCAGATTTTCAATGTCAAGATCAATTTATGGTGCCCTGGCTAGGGATTGGCCAAGCGCCAACTGCCAAGTGCCTTGGCTCAAATTCTACTGGTGAATCGCTGAATTTTACTTTTCCGGATCACGGTCTCACTTTTCGGGGTCTTTTCGACGCAAAAAAGACAAGTGGTGGAAACCATACCTGAGTAGAGTGATCCGCGGGTCCACGAGAACGGAAACTGCAAATACGGTAAAGACGAGTGTGGCAATGGCCAACACAGTGTTACAGGCGTAGATCCACAGTCTGTAGTATCTCATGGCATGTTGGTGCAGGGTGCAAAGATCGACAAAACTTGGAGAGTCTGGAAGCAAATTTGGTTTCTCCATTCATTTATGGTTCCTCCACCCTCGTCACTCTGGGTGACAGGTTGAAGGAGATTCGAACATTCGGAGTAGTGAGTAGTGACATGGATAAATCCTGGAGTTGGAGTTGTTTGGGAAAAGTTGGACAAGTGGAGAAATGTCCAGCAGAGATTGTGGTAGGGAAGTAGTCAGTAGTTGATGGTTGTTGGAGGAATGGAGGTGATGGATCTTATTCGGAAGATTCCCAGAAGGTGCCCATCTAACACTTCTTAGAACAACCGCATCATTGCGAACATTGGGTAGTTGGGATTGTAGGAGTTGCGTTTTGTAGGGCCAAGACCCACCGGCACCACCGAACATCACTTTTTCCCACGGTCTCCTCAACCTCCCCTTTGTCACTTTCAACAAGGAACCAAGACCGAACTTTCACTTTCTTCTCCAACTCACTTTTCCATAATCGCATTTCAGACTCCTGGCTTCCAGCGTCCCTTCCAGCCGGTCTCCTTTTCTCTTCCGGCGAGCCGAAGCCGAGAAAGGAGGAGACAAAGTTTCAGGCTAAGCCTCCATAATTGGCCTCGGACTTGTTACTTTAACATTTTTGCAAAATTTTGAAATAAGATGAGCGTTTCAACCTCCGCCGCTGTGGCGTCGGCGTTTTTCTGGTCGATGATGATGCACTTTGTCGAATTTCAGCTCCTATTCCACCGGCGTTATTTTCTCATTTCCTGTCACCACCATTAAGTTTTAATCTCCTCCGGGTCGTCTCGGCGTAATTTGGTCCTGTAAAGAAAGTAAAGTCAAATTGGAGTGAACGTGGAGAAAGGAGGGATGAGATAAGGGGGGTAGGGGATACTGGTATGACGTATCCCCTCCAGAAATTGATTCTTTGACATTTTGAATTGAGTTTCCAGCTGTGACGAGGAGTGGGGATGCTTTTGGACTCCTTTCCCCGTCTTTTATTTATTACCCACGAATACTTTCTCCATAACCCAAAAAAACTGCGTCATGGAATCTTCCCATTTACCATCACTATTGCTTGACTCGGTAGGGCCTAATAAAACGCCCCTCTTTCCTTTCCATACAACAAACAAGAACATGACACGGGTCAGAGTAATCTTCCTCCGGGGGGTGCCCATCATCCCACCACCCCCCTCGGCACACTTCCGCCGCACTACTTCGACCTACGAGATCAAAGCATTTCCAGCACACAAAAAGCGACTAGATCCTGAGCATGGCTTTCCCCAGCTCCTTTTTCTTACCCGGTTTCAAAGGAACCTAGTGAACCAAAAACCTTTTCTAAATTCCTTTCCATTATTCACAATCCCTCGTTCCCCTTCCTTTTGATTTTTAAGTAACGAGGAGGGAAAAGGTTCTAAAACATTCTAATGAATCCCCATGGTTGGGTGACTGGGTAAAGAGCAAGACCACCACCAAATTTTAGGTTTAGACGTCTTTCTGAAAGCTTTCTTAAGACTTCCCCTTTTCAAATTAGGCACGAGCCAACTTTCTTTTCGTCTTCTCCACTACTCCTTTCTCTTATCCTCAATTCTTTACATCCTCATCACAGATTTTAATTTGGGACGGAAGAGGGAAAGGCAGCCCTGGAAGGCGCATGCCAAGATGTTGAGTCCCCTCTTTTTGAACTTTGGAATTTGATTTTATCGGGGGGGGGGAGATCACGAAATGGTTTTATAAACTTCCTGGACCATATCCGCGGGGCAACATGTGGTCAATGAATCAAACCCTTTGGGGAAAGCCCACTGACTTGGACGCAGGGAGGAAGTTGGGAATGAATAAGGAAAGGGGACCCACTTGAAGAAACCGTCCAAATGCCTCCAGTCTTTCATTTCCAACTTTCTCCTTGCAGCTTCAAGTGCGGCTGGGAAAGTTAATCCGTGAAAGTTGGGCACTGCCTCCTTGCCCTCCCCTTGCGGCCCGAAGGTCTGGGAAATGATAATAATAATCTTTTATCTCGACATCAAAGTTCGGTTGCGGGGAAAAGACTTTCTCCATTATTCCCCTGAAGACCAGAACGAGGTTTTTATGGTTGAGTGATAAGATGGGAGAGTGTTGTGACCTATAACTTTTCCCGCACTTTCTCCAAAGTTCAAGGACATTTTAGGATTGGGACGACAAAAGCATTTTGCAGGCAACCTTAGTTTGTTTCGACGCAGAACGTTGTTTTACGCAAAAGTGTCACAGGATGAAACGGAAGGGATCTGGGTTGGGGGGGGGGGGGGGATAAGAAAACGTCAGAAACATCACGAAGCGGAAACACAAAGCAGAGGGTTGGGATAAGGCTTAAGGATAAACAAAACAGTAAAATCCAACCACCCAGAATTAGTTTTTGTGATCATAAAATTTCAATCCTGACTTTCACCGCTCCCGATGCATGCAAGACGAAGCGATAATAAAAATATCTTTCTCATTTTCGTATCCCCTTCGGGAATATGCTGCTGAAAACGCCGCTGCAGGAGTGCTCTCGCTCGCATAGATTTCAGCGTGCGTTGTTATTATCATAATCACTTCCCTAGGAGAAACAGATGCTGCTGCGCTGGGGCACCATAGGGAAAGGGCTATCATCAACCTTACAACCACCACCACCACCTTATGGTGAAAGTCTTCTAACCAATCAGAATTTCTAGGTCAAAAGGCCTATTTGCTTCCCCACACGCAGGTTAATCACATCCTACAAACAAAGAAATTGGGCCGTGGAAATGCAGAGTTAACCGTTCCTGCGAAAAAACCTTTTTCTCACCCGCGCCCGAAGCAGGACGTACTGCGCACCCTAGGATGAGAACGTTCTCTGAGCGAGGTTGCCACTTTTCTTTTTGTTTTCTTGAGGCTATCGATCAGGCGTGATTGTGAAATGATAGTTTCTTGGAAGAATTATTAATTACAGTAGATTGTCTCTAAGTGCTTGGCAAGCTCTGTGTAACCAAAGCACCACTTAGCGCCTGCCTGTCACCATCCAGCCACCGCCGCATTTCACATTGAAAGGAGGCGTGTAATTCTCGTCAGATCAAGCGGATTTCCCTGATCGTTTAAATATTGGACATGGAAGTAATTGGTCCAACTACTTGGGACACTCCTGAATTTAATGTAGTCAAAGTAGGATTAAGTAGAACCTGACATGGCATTTGCATTTATGTCAAACCTCGTACCCACTTTGGGAAATTTGCACACATGTTCCCTCCCATCTTTTGTTCCCTTCATGTCAATTCTGTGAATGGATTTAGTTTTCTGGTACGGAGTGCCGGGTCTACCGTACGTAGTGGAAGGTGAGCTAAAGTGGTTGCTAAAGTTTCCAGACCGGGGGCTTAAATTGCCTACTTCCCATAAGCTTCGCCTTAACATTTTGACAGGATTTTATTAAAACTCTATAAGCCAGGATTTGTTTTCGCAAAAATTGTACGGAAGTTAATTAATTACATAGTTTTGATTGGCCTGGATTTAAATATTCCCGCGAAGCAAAAGAAGTGTAATCAGGTGATTTCTTGCCTTGGCGGTAGGTTTGGTTTTGCATTGGGCAAAGGTGAAAGGGTGAAAGGAAGGTTATCGGGGATGACAAAAAAAGTCATCTTTCCCAAGACCCACTTGGTTTTTTTCCACTTTCACTTATAATCTGATTTTGTCTTGTCCGATTCAAAGGGAAAGTGTCTGTCCTTTTTCCGCTCTGCCAACTTTACGCGAAAAACTTCAACGACCCTTTGTAACTTTCTCATCTTCCTCACGTCTTTGAAAGGTATCTTCAGGTCCAAGTAAATCCTAAATGTGGTCATTCAATAGACCATGAAAAGGTGATGGCCAGAAACAGTAAAAATAGTCACACCACCGGCACCACTTTCTCTTCCGAAGAAAATCAGATTGTATCGCTCTCTGTCCGAGGACTTTCTCCAACTTTCTCCTCCGACTTTGCCCTAAAGAATGTCGCCTGAAAACTGCATCCAATCAACCTAAATCGTTCTTTTCCCCCCATTTTTTAACCCTAAAAGAACAAAAATAAAAATTGCCTCCTTGATTTTATGTCCAAAATATTGCCCCGGGCATATTTTGCCAACCTTACAGTTTGCAAAAAGGGATGAGATGAAAGTACCGTAAATTCTTGAGTATGAGCCAGGACTACTATCAGAGATCCGAAACGCGTATGACTTTGTATCAGAAAGTTTTCTTTGCAAAATTGGTAAACCCAAAAGAAAATAAACGAACAAAGCGGATTTACCGGCATGTCGAGATTCTTTTGAACCGAACCGGGTAGCAGTGTTCCAGAAAAAAAAACTTGGTTTCTCTTCCAACTTTGTTCCCCCCGTCCCTGCTCGGAGGGACATTTATCTTAAAATAGAAATGGTGGGGGTTAAATGAGTAAAAACAAGTTGGGGCTCCTGGCAAAGGAAGATACTTCCAGAGGAGCGAAGTTCCTGAGTACCATCTTTCAACCCGACTTGTTTAGAAATCCAATCCAGGTCGTAAATTTATTACCGAGTAATGAGAGCCGGAGATTCTTTTAAAAGTACTTACTCTACTTTTTCAACTTGTTTTTTCTCAAAGATTCCAAAGGATTCCTAGGAATATTCTCGAGCGTCCTTTCTTACCTTTCCCAATTCTAGGCAACGGCAATACACAATTCGAAAAAACGTGAACAGGGGCAATTTTCATGTTTGGAATTTGAAGTTTGAAATCGCACAAGGCAGGAACATCTCAATCAGCGACTTTGTAGTTGTGAGGACCTCCATCTGATTCTGGGAATCAACGAAATCGTGCCTAACAAGACTTCTTGCCCCCTCGAGTATACTGAAGAGAAAGCACTTAAAGTGCTTCATTTCATTCCAGATAAGATCTCACTAGTCCTCCTCATCTTATTTTTATAGCCCAAAATTGAGCTCTGGGGAAGATGGATTATTATCTCAGAGCCTGACTGGGTCTGGGTGCTATGCCGGGATCAATGAACATGAATCTCCGCTGAAGAGCACCAATTTCTTTCCATTTCTTCCCTAAAGGGAAATAAAACTCACAAACTTTACTTTTACCGTGTTTTACTCAAATTAAATTTGAGTTGGTGGCTCCAATTTCAGTCGTGCAACTTTTGAAACAGGTAAACGCGCCCAGTAATCCAATCTTCCTAAAATCCTTCGTGCAAGTCCTCCGGGAATTTCCGAAAAAGTAACAATGCTTTTGCAAATTATTGAATTTTTAGTAGAAAAACGCCTGCAGCTTTGAAAAAATCTGCAAATGCGTTTACCTTCCCCTAGTGTTTTATTAAGAGAAATTGGCTGTCAAAACCTACACTTGTCCTACGTGTGGACTATTTCAGTCTAATTGAGCGTGATTGGGCGTGAGTCCTAACCAACGCCCGTCCCTGACAATGAAGTTCCCCCAAAAGAATTTGATGCAAGGAGATAATATGCCGCTGACTGTCTTGAACGGCATTAAGAATTCATTTCCCCAGGAGAAATTTATAAGGAAATTACCCAGTGTGCCTCGACGTCACTCCCTTTGTCATTTTAGGATGAGAATAATGAGAATTTATTTACTGAAGGAGAAAGCCCCCCTAGCCTAACGTTATAGTCAGAGACAAGACTTTTCTCTCAATTAGTTGACAATGAATCAATTAAAGTTGAAGTATAATGGATGAAATTGAATGAAATTGATGAGAAACTATGGCATGCCCCTTTGAATTCAAGTCTACACTTCTTGACGCCCCTGCCTCTCCCCAGCACTACCCGGGGAAAGGAATTTACCTGGAAGTACCATGAAGGAAAATTCTTTTGTTGGAACTTTCCCCCTTGAAGTTATCCACTCAGAGCCCAAGTAAGAACGGGGAATCGAATTTATTCCTTTTATGATTCTCCTATTCATTGATCCAAAAAGAAGTGGAAGGTGAAAGTAAAGGGAAAATGGTAAACGATTTATTTATTTCTCTTCCGGATCATTTCACCCACGGCTGCGCAACTTTTCTTTACCCTTCCTATTTCCATTTCATTCCCAGTATGAATTTCATTTGCAAAACTCTGGAAACAGGGATAAATGTTGTGGTTTGAAAATCTTGGTTTTTAGTCCTTTCCTTTTCCAGTTTTGAAAAGGAAAGTTTGATCTCAAATCAGAGCAATTCCAAGGAAATCTGTCAAAGCGTTCCTGGAATGCGGGGATTGTTGTTACCAATAAGGAGAAAGAGATTTATGTTCTGGCAGAACAGAAAAAAATGTGCACTGTAACGGACAAAACTGGATTCTGCTTTTACCAACTCCTGCTTTCACCGTGACGATAGGATTATGGCCGGCCTCTGCTCACAAAAGGCTGTCAAAAATAAATTGAAATTATTCGATCTTCCTACTCTATTTTTACTGAAGACGAGTGATAAAGTTGGAATTTTCCACAGAAAATGAGCAATTTTTGAAACACAAAAAACAGAATTCCCTTCAGTAAGTTTAGTATACCCAGATTCCAAAAAAAGTTTTCAATCGCATAAGAAATGTTTGTGAAAGAGAACCAAATGGGGAAAACATTTGGGACTTGGAGCTATTATGATTGGTTGAAAAAGTTATTGAGAAAGTCAGATGGCCTTGAGGGCGATTTCGAGGGCTCATCCTTCATAATATTAATTGACAGACATTAGGATTCCCATTCTAGACGTTTCTTCCATCTCCGATTTCAGCGAGGCTCTTTGTCCAACCCAGTCCTTGCATTTTTCCATATAAAGCACCAGTATTATATAGCCATATTAGCCAGCAGAGCCGCAGCTTACTTGGGGAAATTGCTTCTTTTCCCAGAATATGGAATTGGTATTGATTAACAAAATAAAGGGCGATCCGAGTAGTTCCAAAACCCTATTGGCATTTCCCTTCTTACAATCCGCCAGAGACAACATTTTCCAAATCCGCAGTAGTTGGACTTCCTTTCCTAGAATGTCTCCTATACCATCTTACCCATGCTCCCTACCCAGTTGTGGCTCCTGACAAAATAACATTGACCAAAAATTGGTTTAGACCCCTTTTCCCGCCTGTCGATAAATGAGAACTAGCTGCTGCTTTTGCTTGTCAAGGCACGCCAACCGGCCAGCGGATATTTTTAGAAGGAAGGATTTTTAGAAGTCTGTCAATGCATGAAACTGATGAGATCCGCAGTTGTAAGTAGTTTGTAGTCCCATCAAGCCTTTTTTGAAAGAAAATAACAATAGAGGATTTGGAGCTTACGGTAATTTCTTTTTTCCCCATTGTAATATTTTTTATGGAAAAGGAGGGGAGTAGGGCTCTACTAACGTTACTACGTAATAAGACAATAGAAAGTTAGAAACGCGGACACACCCACCCCTTTAGAAGGATGAGAGGAGGAAGTAGGAAGTTTTTGCACGCAAAGTGAAAGTCATAGTCGTTTGTTTAATAAGAATGAAAGACCCACGGTGGTCGTCCTACAATTCCTGCACTCATTCCAATTTTACTGTCCTTTGTTATTTGGAATTCACCATTAGAGTCTAGTTCAGGGAGAGGTATACGAAGTGAGGATATTTTAATTAATCAGGAGGCAACCAGCTAGCATGCAACCAAGCAAGCAAGCTTCTCATCCTCCAGTTCGTTAGCTCACCGCCTTCAAATTTAGGTGTAAATGATCTCCCATTGAAGTTCCGGAAACTTCATTATCCATTTCCCCTCCGAGTTCAATTCAGGGACTTTGTAGTGGTGGTGGGGATGAGCAATAAGGCGAGAACACTTGGACCACCACCAGACCACCATCTAAAACCAGCTGCATTCCAAATTTAGACACGCGGAATTTCCACTATGCCCAACCCTAATGCCTCCCCCCAAACACTGCATGGAGGAATCTGATGGTGGAAATTGGGCGTGGAAGCCTCAATTAACCCACTTCCGCCCAAACACTTTCCAGGGGGTTCGCACTTTTCGAAATGTCAGAGGATGGGTTCAGGGTTCAAGGCCTTTCCAACGCCATGGACAACAAGCGCGGATGGGATGTTGGGAATGGCTATTACATGCCCATGCCTGCCGCTGCCTATGGGTTTTTATGTTTTTATTGAAAACTAATCAACCCACGCATGCTCACTCCCCTTCCACCACCACCACCCTGACGATTAAGTTTTAATTATTCAGAAGTGGGAGTCATAGTCAGTGCTAGACGTACGTGAGAAGGAGAATCGATCATTCCCAAATTATTTTTCTATCATGCGAAGTTTGTAGACGGCCATGAGCTTACATGAAACCCTGCAAAGGAACCACATCATTTCCATGAATTCCCTAAGCCTTGTCTCGCAATTGTGCAACTTTTTGGCAAATGGGAATAAATATCGTGGTCATTGATTAAGTAACTCGGGACTTCCGAACGGACGGATTGTGACTTTCTCCATGATTCTTGATGCTCAATTAGGTTTATAGTCCATCTATACCTCTCCAACGCTAAAGGGAATTTGGTACTTGTAATTAATGGAAGGAAGTTGTCCTGCTGGGAAATTCAATGAAGTTTGTAACGAATACCTTAATTTGGAGGCTTAATTTGTGAATAATCGAAAGGGGCGTTTGGTATTTTCCTCCAAGGAAAGCAGGTTGGCTGGTCCCTACGCTTTTATAGTTCCCAACTTCAACAAACATTTTGACTCTTGAAATAAACGTGAGGGATCATAAAAGCTTTGGCTGTTCCACCGTAGATTATGGACGGGAACTGTCTAAACACGGTTCTGGAATACATATGACTCCCATTAGAATCCTGTTGGTTTAGAGGGAACAAATGACCGACTTTACTCAAATTTTTCATTTTGGACCTAGCGTAACCAAAAACCAGCTAAGCGTGAAACATTTGTCACTTTTTTCAAGTAGCTAGCAGAACGTTTGCAAGCTAGCAGCTAGTAGGCAGTTAGCAGACTTTTCGAAATTGCATCCAATTTCAATCGTTAGAAATACAGAGTTCAGGTTCAAAAATTTAGCCACAAAAACACAGCGGAAAAAACACCGGGGAGAAAGTTCAGGGAGTGGCGCATTTGAAATTATTAATGAAAACGACAGACCCACTTCGCTGGCCACACACGCATTCCCATCTCATATCCCATCTTCTTATTTCATTTTTTTCTTGTAAAAAATAATGAAGGTCTCCAGTCTCCTATTTTTATTTCATTTTAACATTCACAACAGCCTGCCAGTTTTATTTTTTGATGAGACAAAGACAAAGGAAGGTCGCGGCGGCGGCGGTGGCGATGGCTGTGCTTTCCCTCTTAAGCCATCTGCCGTTTCTTGTTATGTTTCCACTACTTTTCCTTCCATTTTATGGGAAAAGGCAGGCGGTAAAGTGAATAAATTGGTTACTATTAGGACTTTCCCATTTAGTTTTATCCAAAATGGATCAAGGAGAGCAAGAGCTTCCAGAGTTCGTAAACTAACGGGGAAGGCTCCTTTATCCCAAATTTAAATGCAAACTCCCAACTTTGTCCTTCCATCCTGGAATCCTCCCTGGAATCCTGGAGTGAGTGTAAGAAATTTACCATCACCTCCCCGTGTCAAATACATCCCGGCATGAGTTACCGTGGAGGTGGAGCAGGGGAAAAGTCAAATCCCCTTATCACTCTACTTTCTCCAACTTGTACCCTGAATCCAAATAATATCTCCAGCAGAAATGATTTGTGCCACTAAAGTCACTCACTTTTGGACTTCCAGTAACGGCGTCTCTCTCACTTGTGATTTCCATGAAAAATTTTACAGCTTCAACATGAATGTGAAAGTAAGCTGGCGGACTTTCTCCGGAAATGAGACAAAGTTGAGAGGTCAGAGGTCGCCAGGCGACGTTGAGGAGCTTATTAGAGCATTTTTCGCCCTGTTTTGGGCACGAATAAAGGCCCATTTTTGGGATTCATTCAGTGATGTTGAATGTTCCCATTGAAATGTGGTAGTTTGAAAAGGAGTGATGATAATCGGACTATGCAGAAGAAGAAGAAGGGATAAGGCATCCAGATGACATTACAAAGGAAGGGAGGAGGGAATTGATGGATGGAATCCTTCTTGGTTACTTTATATTCTTGCCAATGTTTGAAAAAATGAGCTTCCTAACCACGTACGTCTTTGTCACCTTTTCTTCATTTTGATAAAAATGATCTTCCGCACTCGGTCGTCTCCAGGACTTTCTCCTCCAGATGGTAAAGTCGTCCCGATATTGCGGTATGAGAAAAAGTGGAGAAAGATGACTTGGCGATGGTGGAGAACATGATGGTCGTAGAAATGTCGTCAAAATGGAGATGAAACTTTGTGTTACTACTTTCACACTCTATATAAACTTTCCCTCCTGGTGTGACTCGAGTGCCAATGTGTACTCAAGAAAGACGCTGCTGCATCTTTCAGATCATGAAACGCTGCAGCGGAAGTAATGAGCCAATCCTACTGAAATCATTCACACGTCTTTATCCCTCCGAGTCAAATCAGCTCGATGATTTTTCAAATTCAGGAATGGGTTCATGTCTTCACTGATGATAAAAGTTCAAACATCATTCCTGATTGCACCAGAAATCGGGTAAATGTTCTTGATCTGGATCCAAGAAATATTAGAAACATGCGGCGTTAATGATTTAGAAACGACCGTCCCCATTTCCAATAATTCATCAATTCCTCCATTAAACGCCGAAAAAGAGCGACGCAGCCATGGCTATCGTTTGAAAATCTCAGGACTTTGAGTAAGAAAAGGAATGGTGCCAAAACTTTCACCAGGAAATTGTCATCTTGACCACGGAATCAGTCGAAGGAGCAGTTCCTGTAGTGTAAAAATTCCCATGGCGGTCCCCAGTCTGGAGGTTAGGTCTCCCTGGGTCATTAAAATGTCAGGATTGGTCCATAAAACGGGTGTAGAATGGCAGGAGGGACCCGTAACTCCGGTTCTCGCGGTCATTTTGTGGTTTGGGAAGAGGGAGGACGGAAGGAGCTGGACGAGATTTCAAGTCTCCTTCCGACCGCACCATCATCCTAGGAGCAGAGATACAACAAATTGCTTTGCGTGGTCGTTCGACATCCGCCGCCGCTTACCCGCTTCCTCCAGAACCGCGGTGAGCGAGCGTACGAGCTCAGCAAGAGTAGAAAATTAAATCAAAACTGATTCACTTATCCGCAAAGTGGGAGAGGAACTCCCTCAGAACACTTTCTCCCTTTATGTTGGAAAGAATTATGATTCATTCCACGATCAACTAAGGGCTGGAAGAGCATTACTTATAAAGGGGCCTTATGACGACATACGCATCGACAACCTCCTCAACCAATAAGAGAACACTTATAAGGATCATCCGTCTTTCCGACTCAATCCTGTATGTGGTCCATCGAGTAGCCTCATGTCACCCCGATATCAGCTGGCGACATTTCAGAGATGGACAAGCTGCTGGGATTTGTAGTTCCGTAAAATGCTAAAATGTTTAAATCGGATCTGCTTTTTGTGCTAAATCCACCATGGTAAACCACTAATGGAAGTTGGCGATTAAGAAATTCAGCTCTTAGAATTTCGATTTGGGAACAAAGGATTTGAGGAAGGTTCATTAATTTTTGTGTTCGCGTATCATCATTTCCCTTTCACCCGGCGGGACAATGCAAAATTTGCAAGGCAACAAGGCCCTGGCCATAATCTGGAATTATTATTCCCATTTGCCTACTTGGGTGCTGATTGCATTTGGATCTTCTGCCTCGAAGCTTCCCCGGGCTGAAATGATATGAGAAATGATGAGGATTTTTGAAAGAAGGCGCCCCAAAACTGTTGAGTCAAATTTATAGCTTCCTCCTGTTATAGACATCTGGGCAGGACGGCCATTGTTTGGCGGGCCCTTCTTGCCTGTTTCTCAAAGATAAAATCCAGTAACTGAATCCATCGAGTCGAATAATGAGAAAATGCAGATGTGGTTGGTGTGTTGCTGGGAAACTAGAAAGGAAAGGCCTTCAGGGCCACTTTCTCTCCTCCTTTCACCCAGTGCCGAACTAAACATTCTTCCATTTTCATCCGCTTTGTTACTAACTACTGAATTCTACGTCAATATTTCATTTGAAAAGGGAAATGGAGAATTCCAGACACCTTTTTTTTTTTAATTCAGCGTTTGTTTCTGGATAGAAAAGTCCAGGATGTCAGCCCCCCCCCCCCGCAGAGAACGGGAAAGGTAGGAGCAGGGAAAGTAATGGAGAAAATAAAGTTTATTTGAGTTCTCCCGGAGGAGCTGGAGACAGACAGCAGGAGATTCCGGGAGTCGTCTCACTCCAGGCGACAAAATACACAAAGTTCCATTACTACCATTTGACAATTTGCCTCCTGAATTCAATTCTCCAGCACGACCAATGCCGCCACTCTCTACAGGATTTTAATCTTTTCACCCCGTGTCAATTTGACACTTGGTTACTTTCACTCCCGATGCCACTTTGACATTTCATTACGGGGTCTCTATACTGAAACTTTGGGAGAAAGTAACCAATAAGGAAAGGTCAAATTTCATTGGATGCAGACAATTTGACCCCGTGATTAAACGAGGAGTTCAGTCTTGGCTGAAAAGGTTTATTAACGTGGATTAGTATGCTGTCTACTGCGTCATAGCTTTGTCTTGGCTCGTCTATCAACATAAAGTACATCCCTCCAGTCTTCTGCTAGTGCCATATGTCGGTGACCTTGCGAGTGAGCTGCATTTGGGAAATTATTGTTAAACTCCTGGTACTCTGCACGTGCCATCATCGACTATTTTTCACCTTTTGGGGTAACTTTGGAATTCAGGCTAAATACAGAAATTTGGGTCTGTTTGAAGAGTTCCACTAGGGAAAGTTAACCAACTTTTGGGTTTTTGATACCCAACTTACTCCAGGGGAAAACAAAATCAATGCAAATTCGATACACTTGGAATCAAAATCTCATCAAAATTCTCCAACTGTCAGAAACTGGCATGAGGGGAAAGGGGTCTAAATTATTAAAATTGGGCCAAAATGCCTTCCCGCAGCTAATTGTGGGCAAGCGGATGAGCACATGTACGATGTCGTGTCCCATAAACCTTCAAATGTCGTAAAGTTGCAAAACCGGCAGTTAGACCTACTTTTGCAGTTTTCGTTAAAAAAGCCTCAAAGTGTAGCTCAAAATGCTCACAACTCGATTCAAAATGCGAGCATTTGAACATTTTTTTTTCTGCATTTGATATAAAGCGTTTCAAGAAGCGACCTCTTGGGATGGGTTTAGAAAATGACAAATTCGTACCTGCAAATTTCCGTTTCCACCTGGATTCACTTTATTTGCGTCCGTTTTGATGAAAACGGACTCCTTCCCCCAAATCCGTCACTTCCGTGAAATCGGGAGGGCTGATGATGGGGTGAGGTGTAATGCGGTGGAAGAAGAAAAAGAACCTTTTCTTATTGCTCCAAAAGGTTTTTACCAAAATCCACAAATTTTCACCGAAATTTGGCGTCGCTTTCACTTTATCCTTTTAGAATCTTAAATAACAAAGAGATAGTTTAGGGTTGTGATGGTGGTGGTGGTAAGGTACGATGCTACGCTTACATTTTCTTGCCACTTGGCCCTGGTACCCAGAAGACAAGACAAGAGAGCCGGTAACCCTCTGAGACTCAACTGAAAATCGGAGTAGGACTGAGCATAAGAAGCCCCGACTTCGGGCTTACTCCGTCGTCGTCCTCCGCCCGCCGTTCCTGGTTCTCCTGCTTTATTTGATGGGATGGCACAAGGACAGGCAGCAGGACTAGCACACGTCTACGCGCGACCCGTTAAGTACAAGTAGGATGGAGGATCCCTTCCATCGTCCCAGGAAAATCGACATGGACAACACAGAAATAAAGTTTTCCAGGAATAAACAAGCAAAGAGCCTAAGCAGCGCCTTGAAAAGTTGGTCGTTGGAATGCAATGGGCTGGATGGGGTTTAAACTAGTTTCTTCGAGAAGAAACGATGAAAGGCTCCAACAACAACGGTGGAAGAAATTGAGTGTTAACGGATCCATCCACTACCACCACCGCCGCGGCTGCACGGTGCTGTGTCAGCACCAATTTGGCAGAAATTGACTCATCTATTTCACAAATTCTATGAAAATATGCCTCCATTCTGCCATCCCCCCCCCCTCTCTTCTTCTTTTCACTTCCGGGAACAGCGCTGACGCTGCAGCGTCCCAAATAAAAACTTTCTCCGACCGTCCACGTAATTCATCACCGGGAGGACAATTAACATTTAAGGAAATTTGTCTCACCGGGCGTATCCATCATGTCAGAAAACTCATGAAGCTTGACGTTTTTTCTTCATTCTAGGACGTTTTTTGCGTCTAAATGTTTCACCAGTTGGGAGTCTTTTGAATGCCAAAAGAAAAAAAACTGCTGCTAAGATCTCGTTAGGTTTCGGGGATTCAATTTCAAGAGTATCAAAATACCCTTTAGGATGTGAATCATTTAGTTTCATACCTTAGACTATGGCTGATGATTTCAAGTAATCCGCCGTGACGCAACACCCTGCTCGAGTACACCATATAAAAGGAGTCCATTTTAAAACAATGGCGTTAAGCTTAGAATTCTTGGTGTTGGTCTAACCATAGAGACTTTTCCCGTTCCACACGTGTAAGACACCCAACCACCACCACCATTGAAATAAAACTTTTAAACTTGCTATCCCGGATCCACATTTCCCAGGTGCACCCAGAAAAATGGGTTTCCAGCCACATTTTCCAGCTGCTAACTCCGGCGGAAGGAAACCCACGCCGCCATGAAATGTCAAAGTCAAAGTCATTATTTCAACATCAATTAAACTTTGTTTTTGATGAAAAACTTTCATTTTTAATACCGCAGGAAGATGGGAGGACACACAAAGGGAAAATTCAAACAGTTTCTGGAGGGGTTGGGCGAAATATGGCCGAGGCCTTGGCAAAGTTAGGCCAGGATCCCTTCCTCATCACGGCCATTGGAGAGGACGCATTCGGGAGGGCATTGTTGGAACATTTCCAGGCATGCAACATGGTAAGGTCAAAATCAAGTCACCTTTTCTGAAAATAAGTTAACGTTAGTAAACTTTTTAATTTACAACTAAAGGATACGGGAGGAATCACGCGTTCCAAGAATCCAACACCAATTTATTCTGCAATTCTAAACCCCAAGCGTGAGTGTCTCTTTGGCGTCGGCGACATGTCACTCCATGCTCAAATTTCCGCCAATCTCGTCGCAAAACATGTCCAAGAAATCCAATCTGCATCCATTGTTCTCATTGATGGGAACCTACCAGTGGAAACAATTGAGATGACAATGCGCCTATGTACTAAGCATAAAATTCCACGTAAGAGAATTTGCAAGTCTTCCATTTTGAGTGCCAAGGCGCGCATGCCCGCTTCAGTTCCTCTTTGAGACTCGGCACGCACGCTCTTGTCGAAATCCAGCCGCCAGCATCAAACCATGAAATACGAATATTGCTTCCTTTGTAGTTTCCAATTTACTTCGGATAACGGAATGAAAATGTTTGATGTTTCCTCTGTTTCCCTTTTTTCTCGGTTCCGTTTGACCCCTATCGATTGACACACGACGACGCCTTGGGATTCATAAAATGTTGTGATCCATTCCGAAAAACTCCCCGGCTTCCGGCTCCTTCAACTTTCATTTTGGGATCTTTTTGAAGTCTGGTTCGAGCCCACTGAAGTCCGGAAAGCCTCCAAAATTCTCCAAGTACCAATGGAGTTTTGGTCAAGTCTCACGTTCGTGTCTCCCAATTTGAAAGAACTTGAAAGCCTCACTACTTTTTCCATCTCAACATCATCGGCGGCCACCACCACCACCGCTGGGGAAAGTACGGAGAAAGTGGGTTGCCGCCAGAGTGGTGAAAGCCAAGTGTCTCAAGATGACATCAAGCGGATCCTATCTGCCTCTTTTGCTCAATTCACTGGTCTTGGACTACTCCTCTTGACATGCGGGAAGGAGGGGTTCACCGTAAGCATCTTCTGCTGAACAGGACAAATGCAGTAAATAGACTACACGACGCCTCATTTCCATTTCCAGGTTGCCCATCATGGAAAAGGACAAAGGTCGACAGATGATCTGACTCTCCTCCACTTTCCCTCTCCAGCCCTCCCACCGGAGGAGATCAAAAGTGTGTCGGGGGCTGGTGACTGCCTAAATGCGGGATTCATCTCGGGACTCCTGGAAGGGTTGACTCTTGAGGAATGCGGGGTCAAGGCGTCAGTATGTGCCGGGGATTCCCTCAAATCCACCTACAACGTCCCACCGGTCTTCAGCCTCGGTTCAAGATAATACCAACTAAAGTTAAAAGGATTTATTTTGCACTATGCACTATTAAGAAGAAGTAGGAAAACAAAAGCAGAATTTGTTGAGAATTTGAAAGAAATGTAGGGGGCGCTAGAGGGCCTTTAGGTCCAATGAGTATGGCCGAATTCGGGGAAATTCCTTCTTTTTAGTTTTCTTCACCCTTAAACGGCGTGTGGCTCTTGATGTTATGGACTGAATACTTGTTGTACATTCCCCAAACGCTCGTCATGAACTTCTCACTATACTTTGGAGGTGTAGTCCCATTTGCGTAAGCACCTAATGGAAGACAGTGAAAAGGCATTTAGGTTTGGCAACCAATCAGAACGCAGCACTATTACAAAATCCAAGGCTTACTGGAAGCAGGGGAACCGTAGGGTGAGGACGTTGGTGAGCCCATTCCCGTGCCGCTACTATGAATATGATCCATACTGGCACGAACTTTGAAAGCGGCGTGAGCTCCGATGGACGACATGGCGTCTTTGTCCGAGTCTGCAAATCAGGAAAATAAGGTTAGAATTGCCGGCTGTGATTGGTATCTTACAATTTGAATTTACAAATGGAGGCCTTACATGAGGATTTGGTATCTCCGAATGAAATCAAAAACTGACTAGAATCGTTGAGTAGTTTGTAATCTGTCAGTTTCATATACCGAACGAGAAGGGAAAGACGAAGGAATTGACACGGTCAAACGTTAAAAAAGGTCAAAGTGAAATAGAATCAATGATTGCGGAAATGTGGACATTTAAAAATTATTGTGCCTGCACAACGTATGGTGGTAGAGTTTGGAGTTAATTCTTGTAAGTTCGGGAAGTCTGGCGACAAAATGGCCAGCACTTGTAAACTACCCAAGATCCTCGAGTATCTTTCTGGAATTTCACTAGAACCAACCCCCTTTCCTTTTATACTTCCGTAGGACAGTGTCTAGTGGAATGGGAAGGGGGATGAGGGATGAAGGAGAGCGTTCATTTCCACACGTAAGACAAATATCGTCAATTCCCATTTAGTTGGAGCGGGGGTGACTTTCAAGAACTCGTTTTTCTAGCATGAAGTGACAGGAGGACCGAAGGTAGATGACGACGAAGCGACGGGGATACTCAACATTAACTTTGCAGAAGGAAAATCCGTCGACAGGCAGCCGAGGAAATGAAATGGCCAAAAAGAATTCTATGGCTTGTACAATTTTAAGCTTAAAATCAAGTTATATGTCCGTCCACGTGAGCTAGACGTGAGAAGAGGATGACACCAAGAGAGACAAGAATTGAACGAGATGGAGGTTATGTTAGCTACATCGAAATAAGGATCAAAGTGCAGTCAATTTCACCTGGTAACTAAATAAGCATAGCCAACGACGACATTCTGGGGTTTGGCGCTTGAGAATGGGCGAGAACAGTGCCAAATAATACGAGGTCAACCTAATGCAAACAAACAGAGTTTAACTTAAGAGCATGTTTAACAGTTTTGAACCCTAAATCAAAATTATCGTAGAGACATTTGGACATTTGAACGGGAACGCTGCAACCAATGTAAGTAGCGATGCTGGAAATGCGCAGAACGGCGGCGTGATGACGTGTTTTTGAATGTTCTTTTCACCTTGACACACGGTATACCTGTCCCCGTCTTCTAAAAAAAATTGAAACCAAGAGCAATGTTGAATTAAATCCTTTAAATATTCTGGGAACTTTTCCTGGAGAAGATCCTACAAAAACTGGATTTGGAAAACACACCCCCAGAATCCTAAAAACGAGTTTTCTTTAGAATCAAAACAACAACAATATTCTAATGACATCCAAGGTTAAAGTTAGACGAAAGCATTTGAAAATTCTCTGAACAAGAGACCTATTAGCCAGAAACCGGTCACGTTCAAGGGAGTTTAAAAGCAAGATGTTCTTGACCTGTTGGAGGTTAGGCAATTGCAACAAATTTTGTTTCATAAATTGCCATTTCAAAAACGAAGTTGAAAATTTAAGATTTAAACTCGAAAAGCACGAACTCGAACCTGATTGGACTACGTTTCTACCAATTTCTAAAAAAAATGGATCAAGTCTAGACAACAACGGAGAGTGGAAGTTTAGTAACAAAGTCCTACTATAACTTTATTTCCCTGTGACAAGAATCCCTTTGGGTCTTCCCTAAACTCCTTTTTGTGTGGTTTACAATACAATTTAGTTTTACTTTGTTTCTGTAAAGCCTTACGTTAATTCCCTTTACATTTAGGTCATCCGTGGAGAGCAACTCCGTAAACCTGACGTTTAACCCAACTAAAACCTAAATTATATTATTAAGCGTATAAGAAGAAAAGTACGTTGGGTTGATCTCTGGAACTTGTGTGCGGGTGACGAATGGAGTAATTTGTAATAACATTTCAAGAGCTTAAATGTAACAATGGAACATGAACACTTAAATGAGGGAGGAATAAAAGGCCCATGTCCGCATTGTTGGAATTGGTGAGATGACAGTTGAAAAAAGTCCACAGGCAATGAAGGTGTACGGAATAACGGAGGAGGAGGAGCTATAGAAAGTACATAAACAAAACAAGGAAATGAATAGACTAAGTTAGAATCAATTTCTTCGTAAAGTTAGCATCACATTAAATCCGTAGTTCTGGAATATTCTTCCGCCATAAACTTATACGTGATACTAAAAATGCATGGTGGTGGCTAATTAAAGGCTAACAATCATAGTCATCTAACTCTCCAGGCTCCAGTCACCCGTGTACATCAAAAACTACCGAGTCAACTGCAGTAGTAGTAACTGGTTTTCTTAAACCATCATCACATTTTCTTCCTCCATACATACTAAACGACATCTAGAAACTAAAGGAGAGATTCGACTGGCCGATGAAGAAAATTACTCAGAAAGGGCCTAGGTTAAGGTTAGCCAGAAATGTGCAGAACAAGTTTTGAGCCCAGCTTGAGGCCGGCGAGGCTGAAAACTGCATCAAAATTGGATAATTAATTCTAATAAACTTATGAAAACAATTTGTACCGGCGGCTAGAATAGTAGTAGCCTGTTCCAGCTTAAATAGGAAGTTCTAAGAATAACAAAAAATTAAAAACATTTTCTAAAAACTGAAACAGAGCGGTAACAACACATTAATTTTTGGAACACGGACTAATTAGAATAGATGAATGACCCCAAGATACCCTTGAATGCTCTACTAACATTTGTGACTGAGAATCCGAGGAGTGGCGTCATATATTAGGCAGACGCTGCTGTGATCCTAACTTTCTTTGAACTTGATCCAGGTAACAAAATGACAGTTTCCCCTTCATCATCCGCTGACCTCATTCTCCTCAATGGTAATTGAGATCCACAAATGAGATTGGAAACATACCCCTTCTAGTTCCTCCATTCTCGTCGATTACTACCCCTTCCATCCAGTTATCATCCTCTGTTCTTTCATTCAGGATCCAAATTACATCTCCCTGACGGAACGAAATTTCATCCGTGTTATCTGCATCACAGTCATAAAGAGCTCGGCATTTCTGTAGAATAAAAGTAAGGTATACATCATGCATTTCGTTTTGGCGTAATAGACTCCGCCCCTTTGGGGCAATTATCCTTTCTAGCTCCGAGTCCGAGTGCGTGAAAAGCTTACCTTGTACTCTCCATCCATTGGAAATAACTTTGTGCCATTTGCTACGGCTGGACTACTACTGGAATTGTTGACGGTGGTGGTTGTAAGATTCGTGTTGTTTGGACTCGTGAGTGAGATGGGGGTTGCGATTGAACTGTTCATGACGCTACTGGCAATACTGAAAGGCCCACTAATTGGTGTTGACGTACTATTAGTCAAGTGGGGATGATGTGTGGAGGTGGAGAGGTGTGGGGTGTTGAAAGCAGGCGGTGTAGTAGGGATACTCGTTTTTCTCAATAATGGAATTTCTCCGGGTGGAATGACTGGAAGAAAATAACAAAAGTGAAAATGTACACGTGGTGACTCCAGGAATAGGCTGTTGTGGATATTTCATACCTAGTCTCCCTAGAGCAAACTTTCCAATCAAAGAGTCGGATGGACTTCGGGTATGATTCGAGGGAGATGGTGGAGGCGGTGCAGTTCTTTTTCTCAAGTGTTTACTTGAAATAATGCTGGCAGTGGAGGAATTCAGGGTACTTCCGGGAGTTGAGAAACCACTCCGAAGGTCATCTGCAAAAGAAAGTACGAACCAACGTTAACTAAGGAATTACTATGCTCTCAAGTGTGCTAGTGCTGACCCCACTCACTGGAAGATCTGTAGGGACTTTCCATCATGAAGGAACAGGGTCGTCGTTTCTTTTCTGGCGTTGTGTTAGCATCATCCTGCACTGTCGTCTCATCATCCGAGAAATCAGTCGAGTCTTCCGCTCCGAGATTCCAATCAAAATCAACAGTTTCGAACAACGTCTTTTTCCCCTCCATTGCGTGTAGTAACTGAAAAATT
>JAQIWD010000168.1:0-30460 GCA_034694825.1 Anurida granaria
TTTGCCAGTGTTTTTCCACAATTTCTTTTCTTTTCGTTATTTTGATCGGACGTCTTATTCCTCACCCTACGACTCCGCGCGCCGGTACGACCTTGTTTGTCAACAATGACAAACGGCAACATTGAAGTAGAGTGTGTTGCTTTTCAGATTTGTTGCGCCCCTAGTGGCAGGGGTTGTAACTAAATAAATATATTTCAGGAAAAGTGATGCCAAAAAAAGGTTTTTTCTGACACGAAAATATTTAAGTATGGGCAAAGATTTTTGTATATACACAAATATTTTTAAATGTTGGGGAAATAAATATTTTAGTTGGGAAAAAATATATTTTAGTTGACAAAATATATGTTTTTAATTGAAAAAATTATTTTAGTTGCTTGGCGGGAACACTGCCCCATAGTTTAATATAATCTGGAATCAAAACTAATTAAAAAAGAATTTCCCGAAAACAATTTTCTACGGAAAGCGGAAATAAACTATGAAGAGAGTGAGGCGGTATCTAGCGGAAATTCCAACTTGCCGAATTTAGTAACATACACTAAAACAGCCCACCCTTACGAAAAATGTGGCAAGTGAATTTTGGATTTTGGCTATTTTGGACTATTTTGGATTCCGGAATCCAAAATTCCTATTTTGGAATTCTTTTTTCGTACCCTGGATACAGGAGAAGGTGATATGGCAGGACGTAGATCCAAAATTTTGTGGTCGCAGAGGGAGCCACCACGCGAACAGACTTTGGTTGAGTGAACGGGGAATTTCACATCTTTAACGAATTTTAACTGTCAAACCAATTGTCCGATCAAAAAATTTCCTTAACAAAATCGACGTGTATCGTTATCGTTCTCATCTCCAATTTTGAACAAAGGAAGGACCTATGATCTATCTCTGAAAATGCGCTTGCTATTTCTGATTTCTTTTTCTTATGGGCTCCGTGGGTAAAATTAGTTCCAAAAACTCACTTTTCTTGTACCACTTTTTTTTAGGACAAAAGGGCTTTACGACCTGCCTGTATCCTAGTTTGCGGTGTTTAGATTTAATTCTTCTCTAATTTAACCCAGTCAGTCGAACACGCGAAGTGGGAGTTAAATCCTTTCCAAAAGAAACCCAATTTGCCAAATTTCTTAATGGCGTCTGTTATTTTTCGGAATGCATCCTGAAATAAATGTGCATCCTCAAATATTAGCAAAGGAGATAAAGTTTGGACGATATCCCCAAAGCATGTCTCCATTGAGACATCGCCGTCGTCATCCACGTCGCCATTTTGGAACTCCATTGCTTCAGTAAGACTTTTGATTATTCCTTCCGTCTGATCCTTCTCGAGTTCCCGGGGCATAAGGCAGTGTTTTTGTTTGGGAGAATTACTCTATATTTGCAGTTTCAGCGACGGTTAGCCCGTTTCTCGAAGGACTAATTGCTTCCAAAGGTCCCATTCCAAGCCTAAAATTATCAGCCAGTATTAGCAATTTTCTTTTGTATTAAACCAGAAAAACCAGAAAATTTCTTCTTTGCAGCGCAGCACTTGTTGTCTACACCGATATAAGAAACCAATCAATCGTTTTTTTGCGAAACCAATTCACGCTTTGTATATTTACAACAATAGCATCATCGAATCATCGAACGTGAATGCAGAGGATAATCGCTGCTTCGGATTTATTGGAAAACCCAGAACTCCATCATACCATTTGAATTTTCTTTTCCTCTGGCGTTTCTTAGCAACGATAGACATAACAAAGAATTGTTCAACTTCTCCAATAGTTCCGTTTGTTGTTTGTAAATAAAACCCCTGGTGATCTATGCTACGCTACGCTAAAATGTGAATGCTACCAGGACATAACAAACCAAAATGTGACGTTTTTGTTATCGATTCTAATTTTGATCGTTTTGGAGAAAGTGCTCGTAAAAAGGATTCTTCACTGAGCAGTGAAGAAGAAATCACTTTCTTCGGCATTATTATTGTGAACTAAGTTCGTGGTGTACTTAGACAAACACAAAACATCTCTTTTCATCGACTGTCTTAGCAGTCACGTCCACAAATAAAGTGTTAAAACAAGGAATTTTTAACTATTCAAATTGAAATCACACGTTTAATTAATCCTGAAGTATGTTCAAGTTGGGTCAAACTCGTCGGAAGTCGGACACTGGTCCATGAGTGGAGATGACAAGCTTGAGGAGAGTATGGACATGGAGGAACCGGAAGTAATTGTAGAGCAGAAGCGTTGGATGTCCAGTGAGTCTGGCCACTCTGACTCTCAAGGAGATCGGGATTATGACAGCGCTGCAAGTGGAGGATCTCCAGCTGCTCGAATTCTCGATGATGAGGAAACCGTTAGGGAAGTCGAGGCCCAGGATAAGGAATTTGCGCTTGTGGACATCCTACCTGAAATGACTTCGAAAGAACTTCTTCGTCTACCACAACAACAGTAAGTCAACCCCAACTCATCCCCAGTTTCAGAACTGAAAACTTACGAATAAAGCAATTTTTGCAGAGATCCGGAGACAATTTGGAGTTTAGTAGTCAAGATGCTTCCGAACCAGCGCTCAGCTCAGGAGTGGGAGGAAATGAAAGCCATGACATTTGTCCCTTCCGGCAACTTTGAATCTGAAGGTCCCGACGGTGGGGAAGTTGTAGTAGAAGAAGATGGACTCTTTACTGGGATCCCACTGCCAATGACACAAAGCAACATTCGTCGCCTCAAGGAAAGAATTCTCCGGGAATCCGGAATTGGGAGCCCCTGGTTTTCTGGAGATATCAACAACCTTGTTGTGTCAAATCCATATCGTCCCTATCCCCTTCAACTTCTCCAAGAAATTGACCAGAGTATGAGCAGACTCGTCACTTTTTGTCCTGCTGAAGTCAATCAACTCCAGCACTTTCATTATCGCCAATTGGATCCTTACTCCAGATATGAAATGACGCTAGAACTGAGCACAATTCGATTCCTCCATCATCCACTTTTCTCCAAGGAACACGTTCTGGCAGAGAAGCTCAAGGCTGCATTCAAAGCTTATGCCACGAGGTGACACTAATTCCAGCGATTTCCTTTTTTCTGGTTTCAGGATGAAGAATTCTTTATACATTTTTTTTTCAGACTCGAGGAGAATTGGAGTGAGCGGTGCGTGCAGAAACTGCGGGCCGTGAGGGATACGATGCGCCATACCAAGGAAGTTGCTTCAGGTAATCAGGACCAGCGGAGTGCCTCCCAATTGGAGAAAATGCTGGAAAAGTATCAGACCGAAATGGGGAATTTACGGGATGAGAGAGATGAATCCTTTCGGCAGGACAAGGTGAGCTTGAAGTGTGTTCTGGACATATGGAAAAAGTTGAAGAAGCTTCGCCGTGAACAGGGTAATAATTACTAAGCAATCACAAACTGATCGCTGCTGGATTTATAACTAATTTGCCTTTATCGAGTTTACTGTAGAATACACTAGCTCCGACGTCCAGTTGAAAATTTTAAGCCTGGAAGTTGACAAAGTACGAGAGAAAGATCTGTGGGCGGAGAATCTGGAGGAGGAGTTCCAGGATGTTGCAGAATGCTTCCAAGCCAACTTTGAACGTCAAATGCGAGTTTACCGAAGGAAGATGCGTAGATGGACAAAGGCCAGGAGAGTTCCAGCCGAGAAACCTTATGAAGCAGGGGATGGAGAAAGTACCGGAAGTGAAAGTGTTTCAGTCACAAAGCCAACCCCGCCCTCGCCATTCAATGAAGTCAAAGTCCGGGCAGAGATTAATAGAAGGTAGGTCTTTAGTTTTGAATATCCAGTCCCTAGGATCTTTCCTTTAATGTTTGAATTTACAATATATAGATTTGGAGAACTCAAACGACTTCCAGGCGAACCCAAAGTGATTATTGAATTGGGGACCATTTCTATAACTCCGACGAGCGAACTCCCATCCACCGCTGCTCCGGAAGTACGGAGGAGAAAAGCCATGGAGTCCAGTAGATTACAGTTCAGAATTTGGTTTAACATGAAGACGGTAAGCCTTATTTAGGGAAGGACCGGAAACGAAAAACGGACTATAGCTTACGCATGCAATGTTTACCGCAATTTATGCTTTTTCCCAAAGGTTTACTCCTCGGAAAAGAGGGAGCTAAGTTCAGATTTCATGATTCCCTTCAACGTCTCTGTCAGGCTGCCCGTTAGGGAAGTAGTGGAATCTCTCCATCTGGAAATTCGGGAAGATGGTCGATCCCTTCACGCTGTCGAGCTGGATGTCCCAAATTCCAAAACAAGTTTTGGACAAAGTATTCAAAAGACAAACGAATTTGTTGGATCTCAGGATGAAATCATTAAAACGGGACACGCCGGGGTTGGTTCAGGAATAAAGTTCCTAATACTATCCAAGGTAATTCGCTTCCGTTTAGTTAACGCCTTGGCTCGTTTTGGTTGGCGCTAATGCTGAACCATTTTTATTGCTTCAAAGGAATACGATGGATTGCCAGTTTCGGGACTGTTAAATATTAGGATCGGATGGTCAACGGATGGTAACGGAGAAATCCTTTGTCCGAAGGGTCTCGATTCCTTCGAAGAGAAATACGATGAAGAAAATCCACCCCGAAAGTTGAAGGCATTAAGGAGTGAAACATGGCGGAATTACGACCCGGAAGTGGATCCGAATGATCCCAGAAGCGCCCAAAACCTGGACTCGAATTCTGTACACCTTTTTAGTCTTAAAAGTTGTTTCCTTCGGCTATTCTGTACCTTATTATCTATTACCTATTTTTAGTTCAATTTTAAAATTTTACAGAAACATCACAATGGCGGTGCATTGGGTGATGAGATGCGGAAGGAACGTCGGGACGATGAGTTCTGCGACTGGTCAGAGATTCAAAATTCCAATCGCCTCCGACTTTTATTCTTACGAGATCAGGAAGTTCCAGAATTTAAAAACATTCGGATGGTCCCAGCTTCCGAAGAAGACGTGCTTCCTGATATTTTTCTGGCAAGAAATCCCCATTTACCTTTTTTCAGTCCAACCTTAACCTTAACTGGTTTCCAGGAATATGAGAAACGACTAGAGGCTGAACGAGCAAAGGAAACTGGCGAAGTCTGGAAGCAGGAACGGGAAGATCAGGATAAAGTGGAAGAGTGGGATCGTCTCCAGCCAATCAGGGAAATGCGAAACCGTCTCCTCGAATCCTTTGAAACCTCGGCAAAGCAAATCACATTTGAAGATTTGGTGCTGGAGGAGCAGATTCCGGATATTGGGACGCTGGGGCTTAATCTCATGTCCTTCTTCCAGCCACGGCGTCCCCTCCGACCACTCCGAAAAGAAAGGAAAAGAATTCAGACCACAATGCTCATCCATACCGAAGTTCATCTTGTTGTTAATATCGTCCGAGCCATCAACCTCCCACTTCGGAAAGATTCCCATGCACAAGCTCTCAGTAAGTGTCACAATTGAATTCATTTTGTGTTAAGCGTTACATAAGCGGCGGCTGTCTGTGGGATAGGCACGGAAGCCATCACCGGAGTTAGCTTGAAACAGGGGGGCGGTGGGAGGACCTGGGTCCACGGTGTTGTGAAACCGTTTGTCGAGGTCTGGTTTCAACGCAAAGTTTCACGGACGACAACTGCTGTTGGACCCGATCCAACTTGGAACCAAGAGCTCCAGATTCCACTAATGTAAGTGCTTCAATTAATTAATCTGGATTGATCATTCAGTTACACTGGAGTTTTAATTTTAGAGTGGAGAAGGAAGACTATTCAGAATCAATTCTGAGTCGTCTGGAGGAGGAGATCTACCTGCAAGTCTATGACGAAGTGGCCATTGACCTTTTAGAAGATGAACGAAGGCGAGAGACGGACATTCATCAGCGACTGGAGAAAAGATGGCTTGGGTGCATCCGGATTCCATTTGCGACTCTCTACCGAAGTGGACGAGTATGTTTTCACCGATTTTATCAAGCTTGTCAATTATTGCACTACGATTGAATTGAATACTCCTTAGATTGAGGGAACCTTTCGACTGAACTGTCCACCAATCCTATTGGGTTACGAAGGCAAGGGGACTGAAGGGGTAGGAGAGGCCTACTTGACCCTCTTCATCACTCTCCAGCCCACAATTTCACCACCTCCTATCGTCCACGTAGGAACAATTTCCAACTGCCGTGACTTGCCTTGTTCATCAACCCCAATTCTGATTGGTCCGTTTGCAATTGCAGGAAATGCCATCAGGAACTGGAGAAAGTAATGAGATGCTGGAACACGTGAAAGCCTGGACAAGAGAGATTCAAAAGGTTGGGAAACTTATGAGGCCATTCGTCCTCACTCCGAACGGAGACACCGTCCTTGCCTGCAGATATTTGACCTCCATTGAACCTCCAGAAGAAATATTCCCCGAAGGTATTCCACATTTTTGACAGTTTGACATGAGGGATTGTAATGCAAACTACATTTTGTAGATGAATTGTCGTTACTTGAGAAAATGGAAGCTCTAGCACACTACGTTTCCTTGTTCCCATCACTTCGCGATGCTTCCTTGAACATTTCGCAGTATACGCTATGGTTTACCCCCGATGTAAGAAAATTTTCAGGTCAAGTTTAAATTCATCAACTTTGTGCTAGTTGCATTCAACTGCCTTTTACCAGGAACTCATCAATTTGGCAGTGATTCAATGCATATGCATTTTATTCTACCCTTGTTAGGTCTTTGTGAATACACCGGGAGGTGGAAGGGAAGATCATTCTGTTCTCCTGGCTTCCCTTTTCCTTCATCTTGGCGTCAAAACTTACATTATCCAGGGGGAAAATATAGATGGACCCACAACACATCTCCTGACTGCATTCAAGAAGGCTGGAGAAGCAGAGGAAGCCACCACGCCCAAGTCCTCTCTCTTGTGGAACCCAAGTGCCGGGACCCATACGCGCGTAAACCACACCCTCGGTTCGCTAAACAAAGTTTGGACCGCCATTGGACCATACAATGTAAGGACCTTGATGCTTCCCTTCCTACTTGGTAATTTGGAATTGATAAAAATGTGTGACCTTGACTAGATTTGGGGGAACGTGAGCCTGAAGGAGAGGCCGGATGAATTGGATTGGGAAATTGAAAAGAGCAAGGACTGGCTCCCACTTTTCCCCAAGGGGATTGCAGAAGCCAAACTCCCACGCCTCGTAATGGGAAGTCCTTCCTTTAGTGAAGCAGATGAGAGGGAAGGGAATCGGTTAAGTCAGAGGATCGAACGACTTCTGAAGGAGAGCTTCATGAAATGGCGTCAATCCCGAACCACTTGGAATCGCTACTCGAGTACGAAACTTCGAAGTCTCTTGCCCTTACTCGAAGAGAGGAGAGTCGATGGAAGTCCTTCACTGGTCCAGGACAAACATCTTGGAGAATTGAGAGAGATCTTGAAGTCATATGAAATGACGGGGTTCCCACTCCATCAACCTTATTCTACCCTGGACTCCATCACGGAAAGCGTCTATTCCACTGGATTACACACAATTGATACGCCCGAAGTTCAATTTGCCCTGGGAGCTTATGCAAAGGCTTATCCCGCATCAATTTTCTCCCTCTGGGTCTATATTGCTGCTCTCCATCCAATCAAATAATTTAGTCTCAATTTTCTAATAGTTCATTTTCATAAGAGTGAAAGTAAAGGGACGCAGAGAAGTGTTTTTACAATTTTAGGTGAATTGGGGTGAATTTGAGAAGGGAGAGTCAAAGATCAAGATGGTTTCAGATGTAACGGGCATTGGCTTCGGTACAACAATCACAAATTCTCTGCTGGTACAATCGGTTCTTATAAGTGCAGAGATGGGATCCGTATTCAACGTAGTCGTTTCCATTGAACCCAAGCGACTCCACAGTGCGGAAAATTCCAGATTTCATTTGTTGGGTGAGATAAGTACCCGGGGCAACCCAAAGAGTCCACGACCCTGGGGCAGCAGCAGAGTTTAAGCACTGGTAGGTCAAAATCCAGGACAAGTTGTCACTCTTGATTCCGTAATTTCGATAAGAAAGCCCTGTTGGCCAGAATTGACAGAATTATAAGTAAGTACTGGGGGATTATCAGTGCACTAATAAATAGGATCTTACAGGGGGAGGATTTTGAGATACACTCCAGAATCCACTCCTGGTTGGCAGTGTAAGTGCAAACGAAGTCGCTTGAAACGGTTTCACCGTAGCCAATATGTCGAGTGATGTTTGTGTCATAGTTCATCCGGGACCGGAGGCAATTCGGACTTTGATTTTGAGAGAAACCGTAACCATTTGCGCCCTGTGTATTCGCATTGGTTTGCTGGCCAAGGGACTGGCGGTAAAGATCTGCTGCTTTGGGGTGAGCCATTGCAACGTCAAAGAATTCAATGCCTTGGTTGTTTGAACTCGATTCCTGCTCATGAACAAATATTTTTGACACTTCTTCCTCTGAGAGTGGTACATGAATCAAGGAGTACTGTTGAGCTTACCCAAGTATGTCTTCGCAAGAATGAGGATGGTGGAGAGCATCTGGGAAAGAGGGCGGTGGCTGATCCCAAGGAACCTGTTTCGTATTGAATTTCAGCCCCAGGCTGTTGATGGATTTGCCCCTCACCAGGGCAGGATCTGTAATTGGCTTCTTGATAGTCGCTGTTGAATCCAAGTTCCCGGACATGGGCTAGCACTTGTTGTTTCAGCTCCCGAGACACGGTGGGCGTGGATGAGAAAAGGACCCATGTGGTGCGACCAGAGTGCCAGCAGAGCTTTGTAAGAAAGTAGGTGGTTTGGTCAGTGAAGGTCGTGTAGCTTCGGAATACTGGAGTACCTGTGTAGAGAATTAAAATCCGAAAATGACCACCGCCTAATTACTGATTGTGGTTCAGTTTACCGTTCTCTCTGAAACAGTCCATGGCATGGAGGTCCCGGTTGGAATTTGGAGATTTGAGGAGTCTGCAATTGAGTCGCTCCATTCGTCCCGTTTGGCCAGCAGACTCCAGGAACCTGCTGTCCAAATTCCTCCAGTCCAACTCATACTTGGAGCAGAATCCTTTCCGGTTGACTTCGGATGGTGAGAAATTGTTTCCAGTCATGAATCCGTAGATAGAAGAAAACCCTGATTCACCAGCAAGCGGCATGTAGAATTGTTCCGTTCGCTTCAATTGATAAAGAGTCGAGTCCTAAAAATCAAATACACAACATTAAAGAAAATTCACTCAAATGGGTTAGTTCGTGGGAACTTACATAGTAAAAGTCCCTGATAAATTTTGATGGGGGAGGAGCGCATTGAGGAAACAATGCGGGGGTTGATCCAGCCCCTAGAATTCCCTCTTCTTGTTCATCGGGTCGAGTTACCTCCGAGCCATGACCTTTAATGTGACCCGTGCAGAAGTCATAGGTGATTTCCTGGGAATCCAAAGGGTTGAAGCCGAGGCTCAGAACGTGTTGTCGAATTTCGTCTTGGACGTGGCGAGGAAGCATTTTTTGGGTTGAGTAGACGGCCCAAGTTGTTTCTCCGTTTTTCCAGCACTGCTTTACAACTCGGTATGTCCGCTGATCCGTCTTGGTTACGAAGAATGTGAGTAACTCCTCGTCTAAAAATTGCATACGAAGTTAATCCTGAGTGGGTGCTCAACTTGCATTGGGGTACCATACTTACTGTAATTGTTTCGACAGGAAGCAACCCAAGAGTTCCGATTGTTGCGGAAATAGTTTGGAACATTCGTGCAACTGACAGGAACTTCTCCATAGAATTCCATAACCATCCCACGACGGATATTCGAGTTTAATGTGATGCAGAAATTCTTCAAGTTCTCATTGCCTCGAAGGGATTCTCCATTGATCATCTTGTTGAACATGCTGTAGGCTGTTTTATGAGCCATTGGGATGTACCAGATTTCCTGATTCAATGAGTTAGTGGATATCTATTGGCATGTTAAAAAACGTTGTAAAAATTCACGTGAAGAAATCAATTCAAATGAAGAATGAAAATTTGGCATCTAAGATTTGGCTCACCCAATTATTTTCCTGGACCAAGTGGGCTGGGATGCCGCATGCACTTCCAAAGGTTTCCCCAGCGGGAACGAGAACATCCGGATCCGGGAAACAGCGCTGGTAGTCCGTTTCTTTGTATTCATCAGGCTTGAATCCAAGACTTTCAACATGGCGGAGAATCTCATGCTTCACCCTGCGAGGAAGGATCTTGATATTCGAGAAAGTAAACCATTCCACGCTTCCGCTTTCCCAACAGTGATATGCAACCATGTAAGTGTGATCGTCAGATTTAGTGAAGTAAGTCCGGAAAGCTTCACCTCCTGTAATTGTGCAATTACATATCAAAATTATAGTTAAAGGCTATAGGTTAAGTAAATAGCTACAAGTCCGTACCTTGGTTACCTGTTGGTACACATTCCAGAGCAAGTTTGGTTCGTCCAGAGAGATAGCTGCATTTATAGTCTTCCTTGTTTGTGCCGAAGGTGGTAACGACTGCTGTGAGGTCATTCCAGTTTAATGCTGTGGTGAGACAGACATCATCCAAGCTGTCGGTGAGCCGCAAGTTGAATCCAGTGATGGCCTTGTGAAAACTCTTGGTAGTCAGATCATGGGACAAGGGTGTATAGAACGTTTCAACGCCGCGGTTTCGATAGGCCACCGAGTCCTGGAAAGCAAACAAAGGATGCATCACAATTAATCAGTGCACGAAAACATATACGATGAAAATATGCTAAATCTGAATTTCCACTCGTATTCTTCTATAATAGTGACATACCCAAGTGAAATCGAGAATATGACGTGGAGGCATGCACTTTCCGTAACTGAATCTTGGTGGAATGGGGGAATATTGCTGAACCTGAGGGATTGGCTGAGGTGCCGGATAGATGTAAGGACTTGGGAATGATTGAGGAGGAGGGTTGACAAAGGGACTGCTGCCATGATGGATCGCAACCCTCTGGACAACTGGCGCCTGTGGAATTTGCCAAACCGGAGTATTAGGCCAGTCAACCACTTTTGGTTGTTGGTGGACGATGATTGGAGGTGCAGGTTGCGTAAATGTCGTTTTCCTGTCAAAAGTAGCAATGTATTCCTCCTGCTGCTTTTGGTTGATGTTGATTTGATGTCCCTGCTGCGGGGCAGGTTGTACAGAGACAAAGACCTTGGGTGGACCGACTAGAGGACTCATTTTAGTGTAACTGTTTACAAAAACGTTCTGCTCTTTCTCTACCGGGTATTTCTTGGGTTGCTCCTGAGGTATGTCTTGGTGGCGTTCCCATTGAGGGACTTCCTGCTTTGGCGTCCCGTAAGTCGGCGTGAGCGGGGCGTTCCAACCAACTGTCGCTGTTGGGACTGGAGCATTCCATCCTCCTATGGTTGTTGGGACCGGAGCATTCCATCCCCCGGAGGTTGGCGCTGGAGTAGATGGGTAAATTCCCTCAGAAGCGTTGCATCGCGAAACAGTCAAGGTCACGAACAGCGAAACTGCAAAGTACGGCTTCATTTTCTGCTAAAAATAAAAAGTTGGGGCATTACATTCCCTTGTAACTCGGATTCCTTAAACCCTGAATTACTCTTACCTGTGACCTTCAGAATGGAAACCAGTTGAATGTGATGTACAGAAGAGGAGTCAGTCCTGGTGGTGACCTGTACAAATGACCAGCTAATTCCAGAGTGAATTCTCAGCTCCAGAGTGCAGATCATCCCATCTTCTTATATTCCTTGAATTAAATTAATTCCAATTTGGGAAACCTAAAAGAAACTGGTTCTCCCATTTTAAGAGACATCATAATTTATGCCTCAAATGTGGATTCCCGTAATTGATGTTGACAGGATCATGGATAGAAAAGCTTGGACAGGATCTTCTTCAGTCGCCTCATCTCATGTCCTTGCCTGTCAAGTCTTTACATGCATCATCTTAATTTATAAGCGTACCGAATTATCAGATTTTGGGTAAACATTCAACTTATCCAAGACTATGCAAATTATACCGGAGTTCCAGAATGTCAAAAAACTTATTTATTCCTTGGAGAAAAATATTACAATGAGGATTAGCATGAACCCCATTGTTAGCTAACCAGTTCCAGATTAGACGACTGATAATGCAAGAAGTCTGTGGGTGGAATTGGAACCCAATGTCCTTAAAACCGCGTCTGCAAAATGGCCTTGGAATTTTGGGTAAATTCTGCAACTTTTTCTAACAAAAAAAAAATCCGCATCTGCAATTTGGTAAATGCTTTGGCAAACTATTGCCAAGTTTATTTCGGTGGAAATACGGAGAGAATAACACTTCGTAGTTAATTGCAAGAGATTTCGAATCCCTAAATAAATTCTTGAAAGGCACAAGGAAGCTCCTCAACTTTTGGAGAAATTGCATTAAAATGCAGCCGCGAATTTAAACTTTCTAATCTCACAGAAACTGGAGTTTAAATTCAGACTATTTAAGAGTTTGTAAGGTTTAAAGTATTTTCCTACCTTTTTATATTAAAGAATTCTACAAGTTTAGTAGCTGAAATTCCATGATTGTTACTGCGAGCTCTAAATAATCTATTTGGAAAAAGAGAGATTTCTTTACGTAATTGAGCCACCAGCAGCGATGCTTGCGTACGAGATTCCATTCGCTGAGGAGGTCGTTGGTTTAAGTGACTTTAGCACTACTGGAGCCGTTGCAATTGGCAGTGCAGTTTGGTCATCCTTCAGCCCAGCCACTCCCTTTCTAATTAACGTATCCGCAATATTCTCATTCTAGGAATGCAAAGGGAACATTACAATCCGTGTAAAAACCTGGAAGTAGCTCCATGTCAAACGGAATCTCACCTGTTCATTATAGATTTCTAGCCAAATCGGAGTTGAATTTGAATCATCGGATGACTCTTTCAAGTATGCTACCACTTTCGCCTTCATTGGTTGCCAACTGGCGCAACGGGTTAATTCACAAGTCTCCAGACATGCTTCATCTGTCCATCGTTCTTCGAGACATCTAGAATCGAAATAATGCTTTTGTAAATCGTTAACTTTCCTGGACAAATTATATAGGAAACGCTCACTCCAGATTAAGTGTTGCGAGAATTGCCTGGAATCGGAGCTTGAGAAATTCTGAATTAAGTTTCCGTAAATCCGAAATTTTGATCTGCCTCTTGTCGCCGTAATCAAGGTACCTTATCTCCGCCGTGTCACCTTCCAGGTCCAGAACCTTTGCACGGTAGCTGTAAAAATAAAACAATAAAATGTTTCCTTTCACATAATCCATTAGAATTTAGTTTGCCTTTACATTTTGTCGTCGTTGCAATACGGAGCAGCAACATGGTCCCCAATAGCATAACTGCACGTATCTTCGGTGCCCTTTGGAATTCGCTTATAATATTCAGTCATCTTAGCTGACAATTCATCCAGGAAAATCGTATCTTGATTCACAACTAGAACGAAATAAAAACATGAAAACACAAGGAAGGATTCTCCAAAGGAATAGATTATTTAACAGGCTGAAAGCACTTACTCTGAAAATAGAATTCATTTGGATGGTAGACGCAGGAGACGAATACTTCCATAGTTTTGTCTTGACGAAGCGGGAGACTCCTATCATCGCTGGGAATGGGAACGAGTGTTGCGTTTGAATTGTCGCCGTTTGCCTTAGTTTGCCTTGCATTTGCATTCATCCGTGGAGTTCTAGTGCGAGTAGAGTCAAATATTCTTTCCCTCATAGTTGCATTTTCCTGGACGAGATGCAATATTTGTTTTCGAGCATGATCGATTTGTTCATCGGTTCCTTTGATTGTAATCGTCCTTAAATTCCCTTCTGCTCTCTTTGGGGCCTCGTAGTCGTCGTCTGCAAGGAGAAACGATGAATTTAACTGTATTTTGATACTAACAAAAGATTCTGAAACGATCTGCCTCACCTGTGAACAATTTACCATCATCAACTGTGGGTTGCACATCTACTGCGATGTGAGTGAGGGTGACATCTTGAATTGACCGAATGGTATCCCCGCCACGCCCAATAATGCGACCAATGGAGTCCTCTGGAACTTGCATTTCAAACTTGTTAAGGACCGGCTAGGAATTAAGGACAAGAATTAATTTCTGAAATGAAAAATCGCAAGAGGAAGTCTTCGATTAATTAATTTTGCTTGACTCACTTGAGACGTGATGTGCTTCTTAATTTTACTCTCTGCCAATTCCACAGCGTCTGGAGTTCCCCTAATGGTATATAACTTATCTCCATTCTCCAATGCTGCCCAAACAGAATATTACGAATCTTAGTCAAAGATAACCATCGAAGAGATATTGTTATTGAATGGCTTGAAGAGTGCTTCTGACTGATTAAAACTTACGCTCCCCTTGTGCGGTAATTCTGGTATTGGTTTCTTTCTGTATCTTCCGAATGTTGCTACCCGCCTTCCCGATCAGTGATGCTAAATCCTGTTTAGAAACCCGCATTTCTAAATCAATTGATCTCTCTTGCATCCTCCTTCTATCACCACTACGGCTAAGTCCGTCCGCCTCCGTCTTCTCTAAAGCTTCTTTTTGTAACGCTTTTTTGGCTTTCTCTGCCTCCGTAATTTCGCCGTCAACTGTTGATCCAGCAGCATCACCGGCTCCTGTTAAAGTTAGTTATAAAAAATAGTTTACATGAAAGAAAGAAAAAATCCAACAACACTAATAAAATCGTGTGAAGGAAACAACATATACCAGTGCGAGCGCGAGGAGGCAGGGATGACAGCGGTTTCTTCCCTGGTTTCCGATTTCCTCCTTTCAAGGTTTCTTCAATTGATTGTTGTCGTTTCTTTTTTTGCCAGTATAAGATAAGGAATCCTGCAAACGAGAGACTACCAATCGTCGCAATTCCAAAAACGAGTCGTGATACTTTCATGTACATGATTTTTTTATTTGTGAATTAACTTGCTTCTGGCTAGAAAATGTTTAGATAAATTCCGGGTAAATGACACGACACAAGACGAAAAACAAAAAAGTGACACTTTTTATGAACTTACTTTTCTTTGTTTTCGGCATTCTTCGAATTATTCCCGCAAAAAATTGCGACTTGCATTATTTGTTTTCTTTTCGGCAGTAAGCAGCTGATTTTTACATTTCGCCAAAGGTCGGTGTCACCCGTCACCGCTGCTGCTCATTCACCGATTGATTTACTTCAGTTGTCTCGATAAGGAATCGAAGAATGAACAGACCTCGCCAACAACCTCATTCTCCAGACTACATCCAGCGACATGAGCTGACTCTACTGGCGGCGGCGAATCCCCCCAAGGAAAACACGTCAAATGTTCTACTCGACTACAATCAGTTTAGATCAAGCGGATTCATAGCTGTGAGATTCATATTCGAATGTGGTAAGTGACACTACGAATGTCTATTTGTGTTTCTTATGCTCTGACATTTAATAATGCGTTTAATTCGGCTTGGACAGGTGTGAAGCTTGAGGCTCAACCAATGACAATATCAACAGCATCCATTCTATTGCACAAGTTCAGAGTCGCGTCGACTAACGCAAAAGACTATGACATTTACGTCAGTACTCCAGAATGTGCAGAATACCTCGTACTGCATATAAATGTTAATTTCATAGTTCATGTTTTACTTCATTTCAGTTGATCGCAGCGGCCTGTATTTACTTGGCCGGAAAGATCGAGTCACAGCTCATCAAAATTAGGGATGTAATCAACGTCACTCGAGCCACACTCAACAGGAATAGCTCACCGTTGGACCTTGGAGAGGTATACTGGGCTGCTCGAGAGTCAATTATACAAGCTGAGCTACTTTTAATTCGAGTTCTAAAGTTTGATCTCACCATCCACCACCCACAAAAGGTATCCCAAATTCTCATTCCCCATTACTATGACTGTTCTAAAATGGGGCAACTTCATTTCAAGTTCCTCGTCCACTATTTACGTACATTGGAACAATGGATGGGCGGAGAAGAATGGACTAAAATTCCCGTCGCTCGGACATCTTGGGCAATTGTTCAAGACTTCCATCATGACAGCTCCATTATCTCGTATCAACCTCAAGCCATTGCAGTAGCTGCCATTGAGCTCGCCATGTCCGCATTTGGATGCACTGTTCCCCTCTGTTCTCCTGATGCAAAGGACAGTTGGCAATCGGTAAGTTCTTCCAACGCTTGTCATCAATTCTTATCCTTATTCTTATATTGCTGTCAATTTTTCCTTAGATATTCCATGCAACCTTCAATCGAACTCGGCATGTGGAAATCATGATGAAAATCCTGAATTTATATGAGCATGAATTCGCTATTTTACGAGAATCGCTGTTTCCAGTGAATTTGAAGGATTCGAAATAAGAAGCAAGTTCTAGGAGTTTGGAATGTTTTTGGGTTAAATGAATTGCAATCCGTGTATAAAATTCCGAGTTTTAAATCAATAATCGAGAAAAAAAAACTATTTGGGAAGGTATAGTTGTTTTTATTTCCGAATTTGTTCGTCCAGCGTCTTCCAGTGTCACCAAATCGCTTCCCCTGACCACCTTTGCATCGATTTGTCTCAAAAGGCTAAAAGGCGCTCAGGTTCAAAAGTGACAAGTCAATGAAAAAAGTCATTTTTCAAGTAAAGTCAAAAGATATTTATTTTGTTTGTTTCTTTCTGGTCTTTACAATTAATTGTCTATCACTGCACTGGCTGGATTGGATTAGTTAGTTGACACACAGGTGCAGGTATCGTTGTGTTTGCGGTGAGCGGGTCATCGGATCCTCACAGAGTCATCATTGCGTTCCGAAAGTTCCTAACCGTTACCATTGCATCTCCACTGATCTCATCTTGTTCGGCAGTAGAAGCTTCAACTGAAATGCTCCAAATTACTCCAATTACCGGTTCCGTGGAATCCTCATCCAGGTTCTTAGCATTAGCCAAGAAGTTCAATAACTTCTATTTAAAAAATGGTGATTAATTTGCATGTTAATCTTTCGGGCGGCTCAATACTTTATACTGATAAACTGATTGTATAATTTTCTTTCCTTTAGGTCAAGCATCTTGTAAGCCGTTCGTAATAGACGGGTTTCAAGTTGGCTTACTACAATCTAATGTCGTAGAGCAACTTACCAAGTATCCCGACGTTTTTCATATTTACAAGGAATCAGTTGAACTGAATCCGACCCTTTGTGATTACAATGAGAGATCAAACGTGTTGGATAGGATTCTAAGGGATTGGAGGGAACGGGAGCTTTTCCTAACATTGAAAGGTTGGAGAGAAGAAGTAAGTTTGTCGGGCCCTAAGAGTACGGTAGTATGAACGAATTAAATTTCTTTTCATTTAGTGTTTTGAGGTCCATTGTACCTACGACACGCCTGGTATGCTCAAGATGGAGAGATCTGCTACTTGTAAGGGGATTTTTCTTGTTTGTACATTCGAAAGACAGGCACGTGGGCGCGGGTTAAGTCCGTGAATGAATTAATTTATATTTCCGATTTTAGGTTTGTTTGGAGTTAGGCAATTTGGAGTGACGATTTCAGGTTATGTACATCATCCCACAAAAGGGCTCTGCCTTTGGCTTCAGCGACGTTCCCTCACCAAAGAAACTTGGCCTGGAATGTTCGATAACATGGTAAGTATAGTTTTTAGTCCCAGCCCACGCTGTGCAGAGCAGAAGAGCTAGGAAGCTTCAAAGAAACTCACCGCATTCACATCTTAAACCACACACACGAACGACCATAGATCAAATTGACCATAAAAGAAACTTATTGAGTGATAAACTTTAGGTCGGCGGTGGACTCTCTGTTGGGTATAACGTTTTGGAAACAGCACTAAAGGAAGCCGAGGAAGAAGCATCTGTTCCTGGCTACCTTCTAAAAGATTTAAAACCGGCAGGATGCGTTACGTAAGTATTCGTTGAATTTCGCTTACGTTTGGAAATAAGATGTATTCTTCAGAATGTGTAATAGATGCCTGTTTTTTTTTCTTTGTGCCTGGATTCCAGTTTCCTATATACGTCTGAGCGTGGAATATTTCCAAATACTGAATTTATTTTTGATCTCGAACTTCCACATTCTTTTACTCCAACGAATCGTGATGGAGAGGTTGCTAGTTTTCACCTCCTCGGCGTAGACGAGTGCATCGAGAAAGTCCTGAGCCCAGAATTCAAAACGACCAGTTGCCCTGTGGTACTCGACTTTTTCATTCGTCATGGAATTATCACTGCTGAATCCGGTAAGGCGTTTTATGCCCAAGTAGTGTTATTTTTCAATTAATTGATTGTGATCATTTAAATTTCCAGAACCTAGTCTCACCGAGATTAATCATCTCCTCCATCTCCCGCTCCAAAACATGTACAGGCAATTGAAAACCTCGAATGGGAATTGATAGCCAGCTAATTTCATCCAGCTAAAATAAATTCCCACAATTCACACGATAATGGTGCTCGCCTATAATCAACTCCATTTCCTAGTCAAATAATGACCGAGTAAGTATCAACTCTCTTCTTGACTCGACACCATTTCTAAATCAATTTCCTCATCACCACCATTCCCACCGCCCTAATTTATTAAACCCAAGACTTCACTCATTGGCATGCTTCTTCTTGCCAGTGGGGATGGGTGTTGAAATTATCTCAATAATTAAATCAACTTTACTTAATGCCTACTGTAAAGTATTTATCTAATGACTTATCAATGTATTAACTGAATTACCAATTATGATACTTATGAGGTATTAGGGTGATGATGAAGGATGAAGCATTATTTTTAAAAATTGATTATTTTCAAGACTGTGTTCAAATTCAACTAGTTAACCATTCCCAATTACCCCATTCCTCCTAACTTCGGTTTTCTACCAGTTGACCTTGAGTTGTATGGAATGTGAAACCAATTGTGAAGACTAGCTTAATTTGAATAATTCTTTGATTTCCTTTTTAAAACAAAGACCAGTCACAATTCATTTTAGTTCCTCAAGGATTCAGAAGCGGCAGCATTGCAAACTGCAGTGCAAAGTCTTGCTTTATGACATTTTGATCCTCAATGAATCTCATGATCTCATTGTCACAACTAAATAATAAAATTATTAAAAACAACGTACAAGTCAGTGAGGAGTTTGCAGCAATATTTTATTTCGGGTGCGGTTACTTGCTTAGGGATTATTCAGTCTTTTAGGGTTTTGTCTTGGGTTTAATCGCACCAGTCCATGTCTTCATCGTCTGAGGACAAGTCTCCGAGGTCGAGGTCACCTGCCTCCGCTCGGATTTTACGTGTTTGGAGTTTGATCAACTTTTTCTCGTAAGTGCGCCGCGTCGAAGCTGGGAATGAACATGACAATCGGACAATCGAACATTACTAAATCTAATCATCCAAATACAACCCACCCACAACTGGACCAGGGTCTTTCCCGAATTCCTTCAGAGCGGAACGGATCTCTTCGTTAGATATGGCCGTTACATGAGCAATCACAACAGGGTGGCCTCTCATCTGCGAATTAATTAACGAATAAATAATCTACAATTTTACAATAGTCAAATTTATGTTTACTGGCTTAGTCTCCTCAGGAGGAACGCATTGTCCTTCACTTGCTGGCGGAGGTACAGATTTGTGAGTCTTGTAAGGCACGGTTGAAGGCTTCGATGCAGTAGTTTTCGGTGTTGGCGTATTTCCGGGTCTCGAAGATCTTAGTGCGATTAATTTCTTTTTATACAATCCTCTCGTGGAATCTAGAAAATAACGAAGCATATATATTCAGAACCTACCTGAATTTGAAGTGATTTATAACATCATTGTTAACCGAGCTTAGAATAATCAACACCATGTTTTACTTACCTATGACTGGTCCAACCTTTTCACCATATTGCAAGAGTGCCTCGCGTATTTGCTCGTTTGTCATGCTCTCCACGTCCACTGCAGGGTTAACCTAATTGAGTTCAAAGGATAGTATAATAAAGTTTAATTAAATACCTTATGATAATCTACTACCTTTGGCGCGGAAGTGCTCTTATTTGACATTTCGATATTCCAGTATGCTGATACCTGCCTCTCTGACACGTTAGTCGAACTAACGTTACGTTCTCACGGTCAAGTTCAAAGTTAAGTTTTCTTCAGATTAATTTGTTTCGCTGCTGTATGAATCTACCGCCTTCCTCCGTACGAACTAATCCAATTTCTAAGGTCCAGTCAACATGAAAATTAATTAATTTAACGCAAATCTTTGTTTTACTCCCAAAAACACGAAAAAAAGAAGATTAAATTGGTTCTTTTAAAAATTTCGAATTAGAACTACACGTAAGCATTTTTTTTAATTCATGAAAGAATTATATAACTCCACCCACACGCACACGGCACACACACGTAAAGTTGTAATGAAATTAGTATGCTCATGCGCAGATCCACTGGATTGTAAAACCATGGCCATGGATGTCATGGATGTCAGTCATTGACTGACGACGTCATTCATTCCCGAAAACACAACTCCTCCCACGGAAGACGCAATGGGATGGAAATGCGTCGTCCTCGTCCGTTACAAGTTGTAACAAGTGGGCACTTTTAATTCGCGTTCCTTAAATGTGTGCTACAAATTAATGTGTGCGATCACAATTAATATGTGTGTACACAACTAATATGTGCGCGCACATTTAACTTTTATGTGTGTTTTTGTTTTATGTGTGTGTACGTACAGTTTATATGTGCGCAAACCGTAAATTAGTTTTTTTACTTCTATCCCTCCATACAAGTTGACCTCCGTTGTCCCTTCCCTCAAAGGTCGAGTTCAAAGTGAATTTATCGCCAGCTTTATTTGTCTGATAAGGACGTAAAATGGAGGATAAACTTACGAGAATAACGAGATATTTATGGCTTTCATAAATGTTGACACACGCCTCCACAGTTTCCTTTCCTTGTCACATCTTCCGTGTTCTCCGTCTCTTGTCTCTTTCCATTCATTCGTCAGTAGTGGACATTGAATTAGTTCATTATAAATAATTCATTAGAAGTAGAAGTAGAATTCCAATTTCAATTATATTGTAACTTCAACTTGCGATAATTTGTGTTCATTTGTCCTATAAGTTTAAGTTGATTGTTAGTGTCTTTTTGCAATTTTCAAAGCTGCAATGAAGCGTATCTTCCTTTTTCTCGCATTATTTGCTCTAACGATCATCGACGGATCAAGTCAGAGTGGATTCCTGGGATTTACAAAACTTAAGAACTACAAAATATTAACAGTGGAGGAGAACTACACTCCAATGCTAGAGAAAGCGAAGGGCTTACTCTACTCGAATCCGAAGAAAGTTTTGTCATGTTATTATAATGTGCCAAGCATGTACGATCAGCCGTTTCCGGTATTTCCTGAACAAATTGACCCCTTCCTCTGCACTCATATTATGCTGGCCTTTGGACATGTCGGTGAAAATTACACGCTAGTTCCTAGTGATGGAAATGATATTGAGGTACTTTGACAGTCCGGTTTTTAAAAATTATTTAATCAAACTTGCTTCTAAATTTTAATTGTCTAATTTCAACAGTTTTACAACCGAACAATTAAACTGAAACTGAAGAATCCAGGTTTGAAAATCCTGATTTCAGTTGGAGGGGCGATGCCTGAGAGTGACACAAGCTTTGACCTCATGATGGCCACAAATGTCACCCGAATGAGGTCAGAATCCTAAAATACAATACAACTAGAATGCATTCAATAAATATTTTGGATTGTGTGGGCACAGATTTATTCAAAACTCTGTCGCGTTCATGGATGCCTATGGGTTTGATGGATTGGACATGGATTGGGAATTCCCCGTTTCTAAAACCTCCTCCTCCGTTGATTGGGATCCGAATCAGAAGAAACAATTTTCAGACTTTTTTCAAGAATTCCGAAATCATGAAAATATTTCAAAATCCAGAAAGTTTCTCCTGACTGCTGCTGTTGGTGCCCGGAAAATCACAATTGACGCTTCCTATGATGTGCCTGCCATTGCCGAGTAAGGTACACACAAAATTGCAATTTCAAAGAGTCGCTAAATCTGTGTTTCTCATTCTCTTTCCCAGGTCCCTGGATTTTATAAACGTGATGACCTATGACTTCCACTACTACTCTTCTCTAACACCTTTTACGGGGCCTAATTCACCTCTCCATAACATATCCTCCGAGTTTGGGTATATGGCCACAATGAATGCAGCTTGGGCAGCCAATTATTGGAATCAGAACGGGATGCCGGCAAATAAAATTGTACTTGGAATCCCTACATACGGAAGGACTTACAGGTCGGGGAACTTACTTTTACTTCCGTTTTTCAAATTTTACTTTTAAAACACCCTATAATTTACAGCCTCGTTGATGAACGTTACCACGGGTATTATAACCTGGCAGTGGGCGTTGCTTCACTAGGCTCAAACGGCTACATTTCATATCCTGAAGCATGCAAATTCTTGACTCAGAATGGGACCAGCATGATATTTGACCAGGAATCCAGAGAGCCATATGCCTACAATGGGAGGGATTGGATAACTTTTCCAAATGAGCAGAGTACAAAGGAAAAGGTAGAAAACTGGAGCTCATCCTTGGATTTTGGTTCTTTATAAATAATTCACGGTTGAATTTGATTCAATTCAATTTATTGCAGGCTGAATTCGTGAATGAAATGGGGTTCCTAGGAATCACAGTCTACAATATCAATGCTGATGACGCATGGAAGTCATGCAATGGGAGCAGGGGAGCATTTCCAATTATCCAATTGGCAAAAGAAACGCTGAAATTATAATGTCAATTATCCAGGATTCTTGTATGAAAAAAAATGCACAGGTGGGTGAAATACTAGAGGGATTCGTTACTACGTTAAAATACTTTTTGTTACGAAATAAAATAATGCTTGCGCTCTTAGTTTAGGATGCATGGTAAGACAATCACCAATTCAATGCACAGATTGAAAATTTTAAATCCAAAGCTCAACGAACATGATTTGATTAACGGATAGAAGGTTCATCCTGTTCGCCTGTATTCATGAATGCCAATGTCCCAGTCCCAATCGTTAGCGCCCAATGCTTATTTATCTCCTCCACTCCTTTCTCTGCCTCAGGAGATAACACACACCGAGTAGATCTGTCCAAAGCTTCTTTTCTATCCTTACTTCTGGCATTTCAAGACTTGTGGCTGTGGGATCAAGGAGGCTGAAGAATCATGTCCACCTACAAATTAACTTATTTCAACGTTCGGGGTTTGGGGTGAGGCAGAATCAATATAAACTCCTGTTAAAAATGAATTTCTAATTTTAAAATTTTCATGTACCCAGTGAGCATATCCGTTTCTTGTTCAAGGCTGCTGGAGTCGCTTTCGAAGATTTCAGAATCCCTCCTGGAAAATGGGCTGAGTGGAAACCAAGTAAATTGAAAATTACTCACAATGTAGAAAAAAAAATCAACCCCTATTTAATTAATGCGATTTCCACAGAAATAAAGTTCGGCCAAGCTCCAGTCCTGGAAGTTGATGGAAAGGAATTGAGCCAGTCATTGGCCATAGCACGATTTCTTTCTGGGCGACTTGGTTTTGATTGCAAAGATCCCTTTCAGACTGCCAAGGCTGATGAAGTAAGTAAACAGAAGGAATTGGTAAAAGTTACTCAATGGTAACACAATCCGTTTCAGATTGTGGACTTTATGACTGAGCTCAGACTCGATTTCCGCGTTTGGTTCTTGGATAAGGATGAAGAAGAGAAGGCTCGTCGAAAAGGAATCTTGGTGAATGAAACCTTCCCAAAGTACTACAACATTTTGGAAGGTCTGGCAGAGACGATCCCTGGGAATTTCCTCGGAGGTGACAAGCCATGTTGGCAAGATTTCTTTGTCGCTAATTGGCTGGACATTTTCGGAGATACTTTAATGGGAGAGGAATACGTGGACACTTTTCCCAAGTTGAAGAAAATCAAAGAAAGCGTTTTTGCACTTCCAGGAATCGATGAATATCTAAAGACCCGGGAGAAGACTATTTGCTAATCTTCATTGAAATTCATAGATCCGTTGTAAACTCTTGTAAAATATAACGCAAGCAAGAGGAAAAGTTGTTTCAAAGTTTAACCACTGACGAACGACTGGAAAAGGGTGTCTGGAAAAGGAAATCCAGGTCATCACCGCCGTCATTTAGTAGCCAATTTGAAGGTGGTCCTTCGAAGCTAGTCCGCATCTCAAGTGGATCTACTCCACCAAACTCCCCTTTCTCTTCCAGTAATTCCAATGGTGGCAGACGCTCCGGGTCCACGAATTCAATCTCTGTCTGTGAACTTTCAAAGTTATCCAGGACGCGACGGAGCATGTCCCGCTCTCGCTGGTACTTGACAATCTAGGAAGCAATTGTTCCAGTCAGTTACTCTATCCATATAAATATAAAAAGATTCAACATGCCTCCTTCTCAAGCGTCTCTTTGCGGGCAATGGAGGCTGGAAGCTCGAGTCTCGTGGTCAATCCATATCCCATTAAACGAGCAATGTACTCAATAGCCATGTCATCCTCTGGTAATGTTTCCAAGTCATAGAGCGTCAGGATGATGTTTGCGATGGCAGCAATGAATCCCTTTTTCCGCAAGTAGGTCATGAATTCAGTCCGCTTCAGTTCGGGCTGGACAAGAAAAGAAATCAAGGTAGCTGAATTTACTTTCCAAAGAAATAATTGGTCCTGCTTACTGAAATTGCTGCCCCAGTCGGGATGAAACAATGAACAGGGCCACGGAAATCCGTTTCTGCAGGGTTGTATGGGAGGGCTGCGACCATTTCCTTTAAAATGGAATCCTCGGAATTGGGTACATCCACATTGGGATCCACACACGTTTCCGGTGAACACTTCTCTTCAAAAATGAACTCGGGTTGGGACAATTTGTAGCGAAGATTCCATTCTGCTCCCGATTCCAAGGACTCTTTCAGTTTCTCCAAGTCAATCGTCGCCGGTTCATCCAGGATTTCCTCGTTTCCAGGCGTTGCGGGATCCATTCTGTCGAATGATTGACGAATGACACAAAAACAGATTCTGCTCAAATCGTATCACATTACACTTCACTGCGTATCACTGATCGGAGCGTACCCAGCGTACCCGCACATAATTTTTGCAGCAAACATCCTCAACGGTTTGTAAACAAGGAGCGTTTCTGGGGCGTTTAGAAAAGGTTAAGACAAGGAATGGAAATTTATTTTGGGTAACATGCACATGCGAAAGAATGTGACAATTAATAATTGTTAAGTTTAAAGTTGAACATGTAAGGAAGCAATAGAAATTAGAACACTTTGGGTGAGGGGAGGGAGTTGGATACGGAAATGAAATAGAAATTAATGAGGAACAGTAAAGGATTGACATGGGTAATGGGTATAAATAACAATCATAGCCAATCCACATTGGCTATGATAAAATGGCAAAAGAGAAGACACTTAGGGTGGGTGGGAAGAAGAGAATTAACGTTTGAAAATTATTTGGCTCCATTCCATTTTTAGTCTTGGCGGTATCTTTTCCCCGGAGATGTGTAGCCTTGTCCCACTTTGCATCTCTCTTTCAGTTCGTCAGGATCCAGAAGTTCGTCCGTATTCTGAGGTCCTCGCTTCCGGGTGGGTGACATCCGGGAAGGTGAAACTTGCTTCAAGATCTCAACTCCACTGAAGACGACCTGGGCCCCGCCAGAAACTGTTTGGAGAACGTCTCCCTAAAAGTTACATTCAACCGTTAACATCACTGCAGGATAAATAGAACGAATATTCTAGCAAATTTTAAATTTTAAAATGTAGATATACCTTGACGAGTTGCGTCTCAACTTCACCTTCGGAATCTAGGATATCAGTACGGAGGCAGTACTTGGATGCTTTGGAAGTCGTAAAGTCATCCACATTCACCATTGTGTTCACGGACTTCTTTTTCTTCATCACAGGTTGGAAAACCGTATGAGATTTCAAGGGTTGAGCATTGGGCGTGTGTTCTACCCATTTCCCTTGCTCAGTAGCTTGCGATCGAGAGCGTCTCATGTTGGAAACAGGCATGTTAGATTTTTCAATTGGGAGCTGGAATTCAGAGTTAAGGTTAAGTCTAGGCATGTGGGGTTTGGTTGTTTTTGTTTCCTTTCCTTACCCCAAATGTTGAAGCGACGGGGAGACGTGGCTCTGACGCGACTCGTGAACTAGAAGGTTGGGACCGCGGAGGTGATTTGATCATGTGCAATCCCAAATCAGATTCTGAGCTTGTGGAAAGTGAGATGCTGTCAACTTCATATCGACTTCGGCGTGTTCGAGAACGAGAGTGTCGTGGGACCCGAGTTGTCTCGACCTGGTTAACCAAAATCTTCATTTTCTCAAGGGCCTTGTCCTTCACTCTGTATTCGGCCTTCAGCTTCGCCTCATTGTTCATCACTTGGCGCTCTCGTTTGATCTTTTCCAATTCCCGTTGTATTTCAGCGTCTGTCAAAAGACGATTCCGCTCTTCGTGGTGAGTCCATTCCATCTGACGATAATCCTCACGCCACTTGGCAACCTGGAAATAATGACGACAATTAGATTACCAATCCGGTGGTACAAATGAAATCCCATTCAATCTCGCCTTTCGATTGGATTCAGTGCAATTTGCAATACTAAATTGATCTTACTTCCTGTGCGAGTGATTCATTGGTTTTCTCAAGCTCTTTCTTCTCCCCGGCCAACTCACTGTTCTCTGAGGTGAGTTTGAGAATTATATTTTGCATATCTGCCTTCTCTTCTTCCTTTTTCTTCAACTGGAGTGTAATGGATTCAATGTCCCCGTTGGTTGCATACAAGTCACGCTCACGCTCGGCTAACATGTTACGAAACTCAGTTCCTGAAATGAATATTTAAAATAAAATTAAACTGTACTTTGTCATGTCACAATTCATGATTTAACTAAATTGTTCCTTACGATCTTGCAGTAAAATTGCCAAGAATTGAGCCTTCAATTCCATTTTGTTCCCAACAGCTTGTCGCAAGTTCTCCAACACTTCCTTTCCTTCTTCCGGTTTGTTGAATCTGACAAATGGAAGGGGCTGAGAAATGTTTATCGAGCCAATCAAGCCAATGTTTTCGTCGAAGGGCAATGTGGGTAGTGGCAGTGGCGTTGGAGCCTCCTTCAAAATCTAACAAAAAGGCAAAATGTTTTCATTAAATCTAAATGCAATATTCCGCTGTGTAGCATCCATTGTTAAATAGTTTACCCCATTCCCCTTGCGGCGTAATGAAGGCGTTACAGGCTCAACACGAACAGGATGACGAATGACCTCAATTTCTTGTGCCTTTTCAGCAAAAGTACAGACGTGCTTAAATGAAATCAAACAAACGTCAGTCGAGATCATCAAAAATCATGTAAATGAAATACGCATAATTTGGGTTTACGAGATTTTCAGCATAATCTTCGGCACGTGGATTGATGCAGAGGAGCATACGAATGCGTCCTTGACCCTCGAAGTAGGATTTGAGGAAGTTGGTCAACTTGTCGTCGCGATATGGAATGGTCACTTTCTCGCTGTCACCCCTTTGCTGTCTCTTACGAAGTGCCACCAAGCACTTGTGGAGGTTCATGATGCTCGTATTGATTCGTCCTAACAAGTATACAAATTGTTTACTAGTCTGTAAAGAAGTTTTTGAGTCGTATCCTTACTAACCTGCTTCACGAAGACGATCTCCTGCCGTTTGAGTCCGGGTGTTCCGCTCGCTCCCGGCTAAATCCACGAGGCTCAATTGACTCACACAAAGAAAATTTTTGTCATCCAGAATCTCATCCCTGTCATCGTCCAGTGGAGCCTAGAAATTAAGTTTGAATTTGTTGAAGTGAATTTTTTAAATTTATTTTAACTTCCGTCGAACCTGAACCAGGCGAATGTTGAAAATGGAATGACTCCGACTGGACTCGGTGTTGAGCAACGTCTGAGCAAACTTTCGTTTCTTTTGCCCCCGTTTGAAAATCTCCAGCGCTTCCTCTGCTGATTCCACTTCGACTTCTACCACGTTGTGCACGTACATGTTGCCGGAGGCATCGGCCCTTGTGATTTTGGTTTGAGGGGCATTCGTCTTCTTTGCGAAATCCAGGGAATAGGAAGCATCGTCATCAAGCAAGTCGTAGATGTTCTTGTTGTAAATCTGCGTATATGTGACAAAAACGGCGAAGACCGAAGCTGAGGACTTAATCGGAAGGATTGTAGTGTCGTGAGCTCTTTCCTCCTCCTCAGACTCTGAGTCAGGCACTGGAAAGTGAACCTGCTGGCGCCTGTCAACAAGTGGCGTCTTGGGTGTGGCACTGGAAGTAACAAGGATCACGTGAAGTTAAATACATTTGATATGAGACCATGTTTTCCTTCTAAATGATCATTATTTGTGCAACTTACCTCCGAAGATTTCGTTGTTGCAGGGGCTTCATCATCTCATGTTGTCTTTGAAGCATGATTTCCACTTTGGTTTGAGCCTCAAATCCATTCATATGGTCCGATTTGAAACTGTACTTGGGAGCTTTCCGCTTCCCAATGGAGTTGAACAAGACGTCAAAGGCACGAGGAATGATCCCAGGCTCAGCAGAAGTCCCACTCATAGTGTAAGTTTTCCCAGATCCAGTGACACCATAGGCAAAGAGAAGGGAACTCTTCCCATCCAATAAGTCCTGAAAAAAGTTGAAAGGTAGAAAACGCAAGAGCTTACGAGCGAGGACAAGATCCTCCCCCAATTTTTAAATACCTGAACAAGGGGACGAGCAACATCGTCGAAGAGCACTTTCTGTGGTGCGGGGTCACTAAAAACGCTGTTGAAAGTGTATTTCCCCTCTTTGCCTTTGGCCAAACCTAGACACTCCGGTGGAAAAACAGTGATGGATTGGGCATCATTTACATTGACACATGAGTCACCATCCGACGACCCTAGTAGCTTGATCCGACAGTAGACCTGGAAAGGTTCGACTTCCGGTTGTAGATCCTTCATGGCAGATGCCGGAACTGTAAATTGTTGGTTGGAAGAAGTAGTGGCAGTGGACGCTGATGCTGCCGCTGGTGTATGCATTGCACGTTTGCTGTTCGTCAACGGGAACCTGCGGAAGAATTAATTCAGAATAAATTGGTGGCGTAAATAAGAGAGGTATTTAAGATCTCGGTATGTTATGTTATCAACAGATGTTTACTGGTCGGTAAATGTTAAAAAACGAAAGGAATGAGGAATTACCTTGAACTTGGAGTAGCAAATTGTAACGGGTCATTGTACGGACGTTTAAATCCAGGTCGTGTTGAACGAGTTTGATGTCTGATATCGGAATCTGCAGCACTGGTGTGTTCATCATTGTCGTCCATATTGTAATATCGTAACAAATCGATGGATAGGCACAAGAAATTCGTCAAAACTCGACTGAAATTCGTTAAAATTCAAAGGCTTGAATCTTGAATGTAAATCTATAAAAATTGCAAACCGTTCAACCCAGCTTGCTTTCAACGACTGAAATAATTTCTTCTGCCAGAAAAGAAAAAAAATAAGAGCGGGATATGAGGCGTTCCCTGATTGGAGGAAAAGAGAAAAACTTAGAACACGGACACTATTGTCTCCTCGCACAGATGGGAATCCAGACTCTTGAAAAGTAAGTAAAAGCATCAATCAAAATAAAAATCAAATCAAACACCAAAAATCATGTTCAAACATACACTACAATACAAAAAACGAAATCGGAACCTTCTTCTAATTGAATTTTGGATAATTTTATTAAAAATAGTGCCCATCCCCTAATCCTTTCCCCCTCCATCCCACTTTTATCTCCTACAAGAACCAACACGAAATATTATTTTAGGCGGAGACTTTGAAAAACTTTAAATTTCCAAATCAGCTGATTATGTCAATTTTATTAAAATCTTGAGCAAATCACTGGAATTTCCAAAATTTGAGGAATAATTCATTCAACCCAATTAATAGAAATTGAATTGAGTGTAGTCAGGAACCCTAGTTTTCCACCAGTAGTTGATGCAACTGTAAGGCCAAAGTGTCGTGATTATCCCACGGGAGTTGGCGTACCAAGAACCACATTTTTCATTTCCCCAGACTGTCTTGCTCAATCCCTTCTCAAGGTCGTCCTGGAACTCGTCCTCTGTGGTTTCCTTGACCTGGACTACTTTGGCATCCCTCTCCATCATTTCTTGGATAAGTTGAACAACATAATTCATTTGGCACTCGATCATAAATACAACCGTGTTATGTCCAAGAGCCTTAGAATATAGATCTTAAATCAGTATCAAAAAATATTTAAATGTATATGGCAGTATGGCTGCTTCGTTTACGGTATTTGGTCCCAACAGGACGAATTGGTTCGGGGCCGCTGAGCTGGTAATTCCAAAGTATGATCGTGGCCCATCCTTCCGCCAAGTTGCCATGATATCTTCAGAACCCTTTCCAATGACTTTCAGCGGAGCAAAGAAATTTTGTACTTGATATCCAGTCCCAAGACAAAGGACCTACGAACACAAGAAAAATGATGTTCAAGATTGTTGGTCTGCGTCTGTTATACAAATGCGGCGATGATTCATAAACAGAACGCTTACGTCAATCTTCTGCTCCCCAGCTGCTGTAACGATTGAATTCTCCTTCACTTTCAAAATTGGCTGCTTGTGAAGCTTTACATTAGGACGCTT
>JAQIWD010000169.1:0-30289 GCA_034694825.1 Anurida granaria
TTTTTTTTTGTTGTAGCGGGGTTGTTTGTTGTTGGAAGAGACGCCCCATGATTAGGGATTAGATTCATGGGAAAGAAGTGAGCAATTAAGTCGGTGTGTCGGAAAGCCCAGGAGACACTGGGGGCTGTTGGTTGCTGTTCGGATATTTCGGAAGGAAGGAAAGGAAGGGTTCGTTGGTCGATTCTTCCCATTTCCAAAAACTTTTGTTCATTTACTCTGCGTGGGGGGAGTTGTAAGGAGTTTCCTATTCTTTGAATGTCGTAGACTCCAAATCCGCCAACTTTCTCCAGATTCTTTCTTTCCGTCCACAAAAGTCCAAGCTTCTTCTCGAAATACTTTAGAGAAGAGGTCAAGGTTCCAGGAGCCATTTCCAGGAACTGTTAAGAAAAAGCCGGGATTTGCAATGGAAGCGAAGAACATGGAGGAGCAGAAATGAAAGGACGTCCATCTCAGAGCATCGTGCTGGAAAAGAAGCGGCGGTGGTGCTGGAAATATATTGATGAGATTTCGTTATCTCTGGAGATTTGGAAAAGCGGCAGACGGAAGGTTCCGAGAAAGGAAGATGAAGAAAAGGAGAAAGGAAGAAGAAAGTAATCAGATCATCATCCCCAATCTGAGCTTCATTTATTGAAAATCTCAACAACACACGTCCAGTGGCCGCCGTCCGTGGCAGCTCACGTGAGGCTGTGAGTGGTTGGATTTGGATGTTCAGTTGGTGTCGTCCGTTCTTAATTCCCACTTGACATGACCTACCAGGGTGATTCTCGGGGACGAGGTCATGGGAAGTCCCATTACACCCTACTCCCGTCATAATAAAATCAAAATCCCCTAAAGTCAACTTTATTCTTTTATTCCTTTCCTTTTTTAAAATGGAGGAGGATTGAACCTTATGCTCAATTTTCCCAGAGATTCCCAATGCTACTCCACTGAATCAACTTTTACAAGGAATTCCTTGGGGACTTTCCCATTCTTTCAGAACATTAACATCACACGCATACAGAAAATATTGACTCCCTCCACTTCAGTTTTTTTCTAAAATAACAATGTAATGTTAACAAATTATCGCGTTTAGAAGTCAAAATTGTCAGTTTTTAGGGTGGAATTGACCAGCGCTATTTTTTTAAATTCTGAACTGTTGTTACTAAATATATTTTGGTTATTCAATATTTTGGGGATTGAATTGAGTGAATTGAGTTTTCCCCTGAAATTAAAAAAGAACAACTTTTGATCCATTTCGTTCGTATTTTTTTAACCCTAATTCACACATTGCAAGACATTACTCAATTTGTTGATCAACATTTTATTCGAACTGGAAATTCATTAAAGTTCAACTTTTAACATTTTTTTTCATGAAACTTTTTTATAGTTAAATGTCGATGTTTCTCAAAATTCTCAGTTTTCAGTTTTGAAAATCCAAATTTCTCTTCCATGATGCATCAATTTTTAAATTTGGATGAAAATGTCCGGATCTCTTCCTCACTTACTGTGGGAAATCCTCTTAATTTATTAATAATAGTAGCTTAGTGAATTATGTTTTGAAGACGAGATTTAAGGTGAAAGTGAAACCGAGCTAAGCTCCTGTGTGGTCGCGTGATGTAGTAAGCTCGGTGACTTGAAAGGAAAGTGGCCAGAGTGATGTAGTGTAATGGAGTCATAATAATAAAGACTACGGTGAGTGGAATGGGCGATTTGGGTTGAAACCTGTTGAAAATATGAAAAATCTTATGAAAATAAAGAAAGCGGGATGAGGTGAGTTTCGATTTTTTCCCTTGTTCCTTACCCGGGTAGGATTCTACCCGGGTCCGGATTGGTTGGGGCTGGAAGTGTAGCCCCTCCCTTTGTTAGAGGAAGAAAGGCGTTCGACTGCCCGCCTCCATTCCCTCTTCTCTCCTCTGCTGAATCTGAGCTTTGGAAATATAGTTGATCTTATAAAGGCTGAAATGGCTCAAAATTGAATTAGAGGCGAACGTTTTAACAACAAATTCAGTTATCCTCGTCGACTGGTTTTATATTAGGAAGACTTTCACTCTCTACCACCACCGGAAAGGGAAAGTGCCCGGAAAGTGAAGTTCAGCAGACTACGCCAAGGAAAAAGAAAAGTCCCACCGTGGCCTCCAAAATATAATTATCCACTTTCTCTAATGTAATTATTAACAAGGCCATTCCGAATTTATTCAAAGAACTTAATACTCCTCTCCTAAAATTCCTTCACGTACACTTTCACCACCATCCAACCCACTCTCGCACTAACAAGGTTATTACTGTCCCAATTCTTTCATTTCCTGCCGGCCTCTGTTGACTCTTCCCATCAAAAGAAAGTAAAGTGAAAGATCAAGGGTCTTATTTGCATAAGACAAAACGACAAAAGATTCAAAAAAAGAAGGATGGACTACAGCAGTTACATCAACCACCACCATCAAACTTCTTCTTTTGATCCCCAGTCATTTGCGGGGAGTTTGGGAGTTGGAGTCACGGGGTCAATGGACTCGGCACTCTCCAACTATGCTGACCTCTCGGCATGTGCTCAGGTAACAATTCGTTAACAAAATTTATTCATTTTAACCTAACCGTATTGGAAGTGGTGCACTAAACTTAACTATTCTGAAACTGGTTTCTTATAGTATTGATGTTAATTGATTATAATTACTGATTATAAATGTTAATTGTAGGTAGGAGGATATCGGTACGGAGCTGGAAATGTCCGGAGTTGTTACCCGGGTACTGGCATGGGTCCCGGAGCTCAATGTGGAGGAATGCGACATGACCAAAGGCATCAAACTTTCCCTCCGATGAATTTACAAGGTAAAGTTTATTTCAATTTTATAAAATTCTAACTTTGTTGTCAAAATTTCTAACAAAAATCCAACGCCGGTTAATTATTGCGAAGCATTCGTCGTAAAGAAAACTGTTTTTGAATGTCTGCAAGGTTTCCGTCCACCGTTCCATAAAGTTAGGCGTGTAAAGCATGAGATTGACTTTCGCTATTTCAAGATGGGCGGTTTGCCTTTAATGCTAAAACGCTCTGGTACAACTCGGAGGAAGTTGTATTTTGAAAGGAAAAGAAAGTAAAAGTACTCCGGAATTTGGAAAAATGTACAACAGTTTTCTACAATTCTGTTTGTAATTTTAAAAATTTGAAAACTTTGAGCCCATGCTGGCCTTTGGAGAAAGCTACGTTGAAAATCATTATTTTCTGACAGTAAATTGTGGCTTGGAGGCAACATTTGAATTCTTCAAACCACACTTCCATGTTAATCACAAAGCCACAAATCCGCAAAACCGCAAGCATGGGATTAAACGTAGTTTTGAGGAGCTTAAACATGTTCTTGTACCGTTATACAAGATTTTGAATCGGAATATTAAATTGAGTACACCTGAGGAGCCTTGTCGCAGTTGTTGGATTCTGTTTATTCAACCATTAAAACCGAGATAGAGTGCATGATTAACTTGTCCAAAAAAAAGTTAGCGTTTTCTTTCCAGTATCTTGAATTGCGATGAATCTCCTCCTTTCTTCCTTCCTCTGCTGTGACAAATGTGTGGGGGTGAAAGTCCAAGAGACGAACCAGACGTTTTCTTCTTCCAAAGACAATTTGCACGTCAGCACAGCGGAGCGGGACCATTTCTCATTTCCTCCTTTGAGATATGGCCAGGCCCTTCAAAGCGCAAGACATTTTTAGTACAGGAAAGGGGAAGGAGAAAGGAAGATTCCACGGGAAACAACATGGAAGATGACTTTCTCCCCTTCTTCCCCCTTTCTCCATCCCAAGAAAAAACAATGGAGCCTCCTCAAGATGACTTTCTGGGAGACTACCGAAGGAAATGGCCTGAGACAAATGTAATAATAACCCAATTCAAAAACTCGGTTCAGCTCACAATGACAAGGTTTTAGAAAGTTAATTTTCGGGATGGAAGACAAGCAAGCAATGAAGGGGAAATGTAGAATTTGATCCTGGAACACCTTGACTTTGGATAGACTATTAATTTCTGAATGACATTTGTTTGATTTTTCAATTTTTTACACCTATTCCAGATTCTCCCCATCACTTATTTGCTGCTGCGAGTTTAAGTTACAAAATGTACGGTGGGGATGCAAGCTCAGTATTGACAGAGAAAAGGAAGCAACGACGAATTCGGACCACATTTACATCCGCACAACTCAAAGAGTTGGAACGAGCTTTCCAGGTGAGGTCATTAACTTCCCCGCAAAAAGAATTAAAATTGTGTACTTATTTATTATGGAACCTTTTCTTATTAGGAAACTCATTACCCTGATATTTATACCCGTGAGGAGATTGCACTAAAAATTGATCTTACGGAAGCACGAGTCCAGGTGAGGTCAAACTATATTTAACTTCCTGAATACTACCAGTTCATATTGGAAAAGTACAATTCCCAAATCATTTCTCATAATTTTGGACCCTATGATGACCAACACCTTTGGAAGAGTTTCTTTTCTAAATCTATGGTTGTCTAGAACAAATTCTTGAACCGTCTATGAAAAAGCGTCAATGATAGACGCCGCTTCGGTAGGTGTAGACCCACCACCAGCCTAAAATTATGAAAGAACACAAGGGTATCAAGTACCCTTAGAAATCCGCATCGCGTTTAATTGTCAAGCGCGTCTGGAACTGTGTCGCTGAAGTTCACGTCCCCATAGGACGATTTCTCGCCGTCGTTCCTGCATGTGCACCATGTAAAATCGTTTCCAGCCACTTTTGGCTCCATTAGGTCCAAGGAAGCTGGAAATGGTAAGGCAAAAGAAGACGCGTCCCACCCAGATTTCCCACCCGAGAACAAAAGGACCGGACGTCCCCATTGAATTCCTGACTTTGCTAATTTCTCAGTTGATTAACAGTTGATTGCTTCCGTCCTTGGTGGATTATCCGACTCACGTGCTAGACCGAGTGGGTCCTTTATAGAGCCACGTGCCCGCCGTCCAATGTCGAGAACCGTATCAAATTCCACTTGCGCACTTGATTATACCCGCTACCACGACTTGCCTGGGTAACCTTCCATCCCTCATCATCTCCCAGCTTCACCATCTCCTTACTTTCCAATTCGAAAATAACATTTGCACTTCTAAATGATTTAATTGAAAACGAAAGTTAAGAAAAACACTTTAAGGGGTATGAGGGAGGGGGAAGGAGAAAGTCTTGGCTGGCGTCTCTTTTCGTATAAATTGAAAATTTAGACCATTCCCTTCCTCTTGCCTCCTCCTTTTGTCGCATTTCCTAAATGGTATTAGATAAATTATAGTTTTGGAAACAATGGAGACATTGGAGATGTTCTGATTGGAGGCTGAGGATCAGCTGGGGTTCTTCCAGTGCGAAGGGATAGGGGTGGCTGGCTGGCTGGAACGATTAAATTGTATCTCTAACCCACGGAACCGAGTCCTTTGCTCCTCCGCTTTTCGGTTTCTAGGTAGGTTCGCAGCGATTGAGATGAGATCTCTGAGCACTTAAGAAAATTAGAACTCGGGATCTCGGGCCTGTCCTCTCGTCTATCTCTGTCTAACCCACCACCAGCCTTAAACTTTCCCTCCATCCCAGATCCCAACCACACAAACTTTCCCTTCTACTATCCTTACTTCTCTAATTGCAATTTGGGGAGAAAACTTTGTCCCGACCAGACATCTCTACAACAGCAGAGGAAGAAACTAACTGCAGAAATTTTTATTTCGAAACCAATTCCACCATCCCATCAGCCTCTAATTACGGAAGGAGAAAGTTTCTTTCCAAGAGACACTTTCTTCATTTTCTACAACAGAGAAAGTCCAGGCCAAGTGCCCCTGCCAATTATATTCAAGTGTTTGTCCTCATTTTGTAATTCATAAAGGACCATGTTCCCCTTTTCAAACCTACTCAACGCACGACGGTACTTAAATGGGAAGGTTGGACCTGAGTTTTGAACATGTGGTCAGGGGGAGGGGTCCCTTTGGAAGTAATGATAAAGACATCAATATATCCTGGTGACCTGTCAATCGGTTCATAAGGTGCTCGCAGAACCATTACGACATACCCAGTACAACGAAAAGGGCCCCCCTTCCCCTAGTTCCCAAATCTAAAGATCTAATTCTATTTTCATGACTGTCTACTTTTCCCTCCTATTTCTCTGGTCATCATCAGTGATGAGGACGCGGAGATGGGCAAGGGACCATGTCGTCAAAGGGGTGATCATCATTTAGTCACCCAGGCTGATTAGAAGACAACCTTGTCCACCCTCATCCCCTCTGGCCACATGCTCTTTCAAAACATGTCTACCCCTTCAACGGCGTCTGCCACGGTTCCGACCCAGTTCCACCTTCTTTAAAATCATTTCCAACCTTCTTTGCGTTTTTTCTTTTCTTTGAAGCGGAAGAATGGTGAGGATGGAGAAATGATGACTGCGGAAGGGTGAAAGCGACAAAGAAAGGAGTTCTCTCCGTGAATTTTGTTTTTGATGAAGTGTCAATGTTTGTAGAAGGAAGTGAATCATTAGTCCTTTGGCGCACGTGGTCATATGGGCACAAGATTAATTCTTCCGGATAGGTTTTCCCTTACGCCTCGAGATGCTACCCTGAGCAGAGGGTGTAAATTTGCTGAGTCAACAATGACAGGTGGTAATAAGTCTTCTTTCGGGGTTTTCAGGGTCCCGGGTTCTAAAAACAGGAGGATGGGACTAAAAATGTAGAAATGCACTGGTGGAAATGGGGTGTAACGGGGTTCCTTTCCTCGCCTGTAATCCCATGTATAAATATCCCCTTCCCGAACCATTATAATGTATTCAACTCAGCCACCAAAACTTTCTCTAAGTACAAAAACAGACAAGGAGAAAGAACAAGTTGGACTAAAAATTATTGCTGGGGGTGCAAGGAGACGTGACGAGAGGACTTGAAGGGTCTCGGCCGAACAATCATAACAAAAGAATAGAGAGCAAGGACACCTAATGTCACGTCCCGACACAAACAAACATAAATCTTATTTAAGGTCTTTGTCCTTTAGAGTGTAATACAACAACCCCAGATCCCTTCGAACATGTGAACATTGACTTTAATTACTAGTTAATTCTAATATCAAAAATGACAATTCAGGGGCGCACTTCCCTCTCACTCCAACCAGTAAACCTGGAAACTACTTTCCAATCCAAGTTTGTTAACCCGTCGTTTCATAATTTTTGTTAAAACAGGTCTGGTTTCAAAATCGACGTGCCAAATTCCGGAAGCAGGAGAGATTGTCCCAACAGAAGCAAAGTTCCAGTGGAAGTAGCAGTTCCAGCGGCGGTTCGACCGGGTCCCAGACCACTTCCAACAGTAACAACAATAATAACAACAACAATGGAACTGGATCTGAGAATGGGATAATTTCCTCCAATGGGAAGTCACAGATGCAGTCACCGGAAGTGAATGGGAAGTCATCCAAGGAGAATTCAAAACATTCCGACGGTCATTCTGGTAAGTCCGGGCCCTTCCCTCCCGTTTTCATTCCAAGATCGGAACTTCCAGGGGTTGCGCCTAAACTGCCTGATTGATTGATTGTTAATTTAAGTTTGATGATCTTTGGGTCATGGGGTGAGGTTAAGGCGGGTGGGTTTGTGAAGTGGATGATGCAGAAGAGGATTCTTCGGGTAATATTTTATCACCCAACTCCAAGATCATAAATAAGCGACAGAGAGATAGGGATCAGACGCAAATAATTCTTGAGGAGAGCTCACTCCTATAATTCCTTTGCAAAGGGGGGTTTTTATTTTCTCCTTCCCTGCCCGGGCATCATGTGGCATCCAGCAGCCTTCCTGACGCTAAGTGAAACAAACGATTTCCAGGAATGCGAGCCTCAATTTCGGAGATTAAACCATCCTGGAGAAAGGGAAGAAGGGACGAGGAGCTGATGGCGGCGCGCGGTCGCCAACTTTCTCCTGGTACTTTCTTCCCCGGCCCCGGTGGTTCCATTTGCTCCTCATCCATTGTCTTCCCATTCAAAATTCTTCCTGAACATTTCCGAGGCCTCATGCCCATTCTCCGCAACCTAAAAAACAATGAAGAGACAAATGGAGGAACACTGGAGAAAGTTCCAGGTGGATAAAATCCGCCGTTCCTGTATACTTTTTTGAACTCAACTCTAAGGCCCGAACCGTGGGAACTGGTAATGCAAGGAGGCGTTTATTGGATCTTATTCTTTATGGGGAGAAAGTATAGGACTTTTGGGAGGCATTTCACCGGAACTTGACTCGAATTCCTTAAATGAGAGCAACAGGCAAGCTTTATGGAACCACCAGATTTTCATTTCCGGAAGCTCCCATGGTTCCTCAGCAACAAGCGTCACCCGCAATAGTTTCCTTGAGAAATGTAAAGCCAGATCCAGCTAAGCTATGGATCTTGCCACATGGAATAATGACGCGCGTGACAGTGCAAGTCAATTCCGCGTTGTCATACCAAGTGAGCGATTGGTCCTTAACTTGTGGTGATATGGATAGAAATGGAATTAATCGAGGATCGAATCAGAACAAGGATGTCATTTGACAAGTAAAAAATTGATGACTAGGGATAAACCCAGTTTGATTTTGGGATCTGAAATTGACATTTGTGGGCAGATGTACTAGTAACGTTAGGAATTGATCACATACCAGCCTGGAAACGTTACTGGAAAAAGGGTTGAAAACGAACCAATCAATCAATACCTGATTCCTATTCTCATTGTCAGGCCAAGATGAGTTCGACTAACCTTGGGTCTTTTGTATTATTCCAGGGCTAGGGAAGCTTCACCACAGTTTCGGTAGCACCAGCCTCCCATCATCCCGAGGAGGAAATCAATCACCATCCAAGTCTCCAGTGATTCCTTCCAGCCACTTTCCGCTCTTGTTGCCAAGTCCGTCACCAATTTCCGCCAATTATTCTCTTACGGCCAAATCACTCTTCTGATAAACTTCACCTTGTAATCCTACGGACGCCATCATCATCGACTTTATTTTTTAAATAATAATTAACTAACCTTACCCTAATTAAGGAGTATTTATAAGCCTTTTAATTCTTAAATCTTTCAAGAAATTAATGGACATGGTGGAGTCAACGCCACTCGACCCAAACCCCGTGGAACAAAATGGAAAGCGTCCTCTGAGCTCATCTCAAGGGCAAAAGGTCAACTCCATCTTCCTCCCACTGAACAGCAAGTAATTGTAACTTTAATTAAGATTCGTAAAAGTGCACAACAAACTCTATTTAACTCTCCTTCAACCAAAACTTTCCTCTTTTAAAACGTTATAAATTAGTAATAAGAAAATATGAATCCCATAACTCTTGTGTAAAAAACGGATAAAGAAAGGAATAACATGTAAAGACTTGTGATTGTGACAACTTTCTTTGTGTAATTCAATTATTGATTTATTAACTTCCACTATTAAATTTTAGACAAAACCAATTTGGAAAAGGATAAATATGATCTAACACTCTGATTATGACAAACTCTGATTTTAAACTAACTTTTGATGATTTTTAAACTCAATTTTAAGGGGAAATAAATTGGTTAAGTAAGAAAACTACTCTAAATTCCATTCCAAGTTCCAGAGGGATCATGATGATTGGGTGCCGGTGTAGTCATCGATCTTGTCCAGTCCAGTCTCCTCAATTTTTATCACTACGGTCACGTTGTCGCTCCAGAAGCTCAATTTCGTCATCATCGAATTCTCCAACCAGTCCCTCAACTTCCTTGCGACGCTCAACAGGATCGGATGAAGCGATTCGCGAGTAGACCCTCCTTGGTTCTGGGTTCTTTGATGTGCCTGAGCGGAGGTTCTGTGATGGTCCGGAGTCCTCTGGATCCTTTGACGTGCCTGAGCGGAGGTTCCGTGCTGGTCCGGAGTCCTCTGGCTCCTTTGACGTGCCTGAGCGGAGGTTCCGTGATGGTCCGGAGTCCTCTGGCTCCTTTGACGTTCCTTTGTGGAGGTTCTTTGACGGTCCAGAATGGAGGTCCTTTGACGTTCCTGGACGGAGGAGGTCCTTTGACGTTCCTGGACGGAGGAGGTCCTTTGACGTGCTTGAGCGGAGGTTCTTTGATGGTCCGGAGTCCTCTGGCTCTACAATATTTCCTGGAAGATTCCTGGAGCGGAGAATGATCTTCGATTTTGGTTTCGGTGGGGATAGTGAGGATGGTTCCAGTGGTGGTCCGATCAAGAGACTCGGTGGTGTAAATGAACTCAGGGTGTCGGTGTCGGTGTCAGAATGAGTTCGGGGACGCTTCGTTGGGTTTCCTTCTTCCGGTGGTACCTCGGCACGATTTTCCTTTTCACCGATCGAGGCAACATCTTCAACTTCGCTCCATCGTCGCTTACGGATGTTTGCGATGTGACCTTTCATGGCTCGTCGCTTATGGGTGTTTCCGATGTGACCTTCCATGGCTTGTCGCTTACGGGTGTTTCCGATTTGACCTTCCGTGGCTCGTCGCTTACGGGTGTTCGGGATTTGACCTTCCATGGCTCGGCAACAGTTGGATCACTCCTTCCGCTACACAAGGCAACAAGGAGGAATAAACGGAGACTGACATCGGCTTTGGACAAACTGCTGGGTATTTATAAGGAAACTTAATCTGAATCAGGCAAAAGGAAGAATTTCATTTGCATATCAAGGCTAAATTCTTCTACTTATCACTACTAACGTACCTGAAAAATTCCAGTAAATTAATCAAAACCCCGAAAAGCACCTGTATTCTCCCTTCTTTCTATCTCCCGCTATTGATTGATTGGTAAGACTTTTTTACTTTTTTGAACAAGTTCTTAGATTTAACATAAATCAATACAATGACGAACAACATTAAGATAAATAACAAATAAAAGAATTGTTAACAGTTAAATTAGTGCATGGATAAAGGGGAATGAGGGGTGATTGATTGATTGCCAAGTTAATTTTAGTTAATTGATTATCCTCCATTTCCGATTCCTGATTGGCATGCTCAGTTTTTTTCTGATTGTGGACGTATTGTTGATGATTTTAGAATCACTCCGTATTTTCCGTATAACAAAACGTTTTTTTTCTTATTTGGATATCACAGTGTTTCACGCCTCGCAGCAGACCCCACCCTCCACCATTTGTTGTATTTACCGTGTACAAAAACCAATTAATTGTCTATAGGTAAGTGCTTTCGTTGTCTCTGATTGGATATTTGTGATTTGTAATTGATAAGAAAAGGTGAGCTAAAGTCCTAGCCTCCTTTCCTATCTTTGGAATTTACCTTCCTAATATAACCCTCCTTTTTTTGTTTGATAAAATTACAATTGCTTTTCCAAAAAATAAATAAAAATTCCGTTTTGAGGGGAATTTTTTGTGTAATCAATTGAAAGGGAAATCATCCGACGATTGGCGGTGCAGGTAAGGTATGTAGTTACCCCTTAAGTTTTAGAAACGTTCAAGTGGAATGTTTCGTTGATAACTAACGTTTTAAAAATCCTAAATTAGATGATAGGAGTAGGAAATTCTAAGGGTAGTGCTAAGGTAAACTCCAAAATGGACCAAAGTCAAAGGTTAAATCGTTTCCCTACCGGCGTGTGACACTTAAACTAAACTCCCCCTCCAGTAAACCAAGTCCACCCAGTAGGGATTCTAAGGGAGGATCGAGATATGATTTTGATCTTCACTTTGTTAATTGAGATGATCATGATTAATTAATTAATTACTACGTCTTTCCATCTTCAAGTGTGTGAACATTACTAACTGGAAAAGTGTCCTAGTTCTTAAAAATAAATGCTAACAAAGTACCACTCTAAAGTCTAAATACTTTTCCCTCTAATTTCTAGGGCGGTAGAATTATGGGGCATGGAATGATGTGACACGGCAGACCCTTGACCTGGAACTGGCTGGTCCTCATCTTACGTTCTCACTTGCAGAAGCATGTTAGCAAAGGAGGAATTTGTAAATTTAAAGTGTCGCTTGTCATAGAACTTGAGGAGGGCAGGACTGTAGGGATGATTCTCCTTGAGGTGGACATAGTGGACTTCAGGCTCCCCGGTCGTATGCCCACATTCTTCACAGACGTAGACCTTTGTCCTTCGCTCCTTGTAGGCATACTGGTGCTGCATGCCGTGGACCTTGAGACAGTGGGACTCGAGGCTGCAGCGCTGCGTAAAGGACTTTTCACACAAGTTACACTTGTAGGGTCTCACGCCTGGAAAAATTAAAACAAAATCAGCGTTAGTTGTCTTTCCAAGTTCTTCAATCTTAATTTCTGGAGCAAATGGGCATAATCCTGATCTCTGATTCTTGTCTTTACAACATGACATGGAGGGGTTATAATTCAAATTGGACCGCCTTTTACTTATAGCCCCATTCTAAGTCCCTCTTGCCCTACTCCCTGGCTCCTTACAATTCCTTTGCGTTATTTATGAAGCAGTCCCTCCCCTTTGACTTGACTTCTTCCCAGTTTTGTGGATTAATCCAAAACAATAAATAACGGGCGGTCCCACTTTACCTACCGCAGCGGTATATTTTTTTACCAAGGGGTTAGAAATAAGGGATGAGATCGTTTAGCATAAGGATGTAGAATAATTCAAAAGGATGCGGACCTGTATGTGTACGTGTGTGTCGCTTGAGGTCAAAGGTGTCGTTGAATCCCTTCCCACAAAAGGTGCACAAGTATCTTTTCATATCCGAGTGACATTTGAGGTGACGGTTGAGGAGTCGTTGGAGATTGAAGGCCTTCCCGCAGATTCGACAAGCGAGCTTCCCACCGCCCCCATTCGTCGTAGCTCCGCTTCCTGATGCGGCGGATCCGGTCGAGAGGGAGCTCTCAGTACAGTCAGACGAATTATTGTCATCGAATTGGCCCTGGAAGATACAACGAAGTGTAATTAGTATTCCTTCCAGGAAATTAAACGGAGATTGATTCTTACCGAATTATCACTGTGATGACTGTGGACCTTGTCCACTTCAATGGAGTGACGCTCAGGGGATTGGGCCACCATCGGATTCTTGATCCCATGCCCACCATTGATGAATTCTACAGAGGGTTCATTCGGGATCCCCAACTGATGAAAAAAGAAAAGAAATATCAATGCGTTAGTATTATTTGCACAAGTTTCCAAGAATTTGCAAGGAAGGAACTGGGGGTCGTAGGAGGGTCGAGGGTCTTTTGTGGTACAAAAGAAAGCATCAACATGCTTACTGGTTGCTGTAAGGCTGGAACCCGGACTTGATAAGACGGCAGGTTGTTGACGGCGGCGGATCCAGCAGAATTGGATGTTTGTCGGCGACCTCTCTTACCGCTGGTCGTGTATGAGCGAACGGAGGCATTCGGCGGAGAAAGGGACATTTGCGAGACTGAAGGGGACGAATCTGGCGATGGAAGACCGAGAATTGAATTTACCATTTGTTGTTGTGAGGGGCAGTTGCCCATGATTGGGTTACTGGAGGAGATGCTTGGGTTCCCGAGCATGGAACTGTTGATGTTCAACTGATTGTCCAGGGCAGCATTGAATTCGTCCGTAAAGTTGAAACCTCCGAAATTGAAGAAATCCGTGTTGGAATGGGGGAGGTACTGCTGACGACCTGGTTGGAAATTGTAAGAAAAATTTGTATCAATTTCAAATTTCCAGAAATCATGGACAACCATCTTGGGCATCCTGTAGCCACTTACTGTTATCCATGATGGAATTGTTCTTCTGCATACTGTATTGAGAACCCAGGCCCATGTCGCCATCATGACCCCGCCCCCGACATTGATCCGAAGCGTCCAGTGGTGTAAGTGGGGCAAGCAATGGCGGTGGCTCTGGTGGTGGGACATCAACGTCCCCAACCGCCGAGTCATCTCGGTACAATTCTGCCAGTTCTAGGAGCGATTCCGGACTTGGAAGAGGGAGGAGCAAGGGATCGTTCCCCATATGTCCCCCGCCCCCTCCTCCGCCACCCCCAACACAAACGTCTAGCAAAGTTTCAGTCTGCCTATGGTCGTATCCACGTAAAAAGTTCCCACCAATCCCTCCGCCACCACCGCTGGATCCGAAATGACCTCCAAGGCCAAGGCCAAGGATGTGGACAGGTGGGAGGGGGTCAGTTGCTAGGCGATGATGGTATCCTCCACTTCCGTTCCCATGGAGTCCACCACCCATCCCATGCATCCCATTATGTGAAGGGTCATTGGGGTTAGGATTGTTGTTATTGCTGTTGGTTCCTCCAGAGGGCATTCCATCGACTCCGCTGTTTTTGTTATTTTGACTACCAGCAGAGAGTCCACCTCCGATTCGACCGCCCCTTGGGGGACCGTTTCCCTCATACTCGAGTGGTTCCGGATTCGTACATCTGTAGAGAGAAATTGACCTTTGCATTAGCATGGCACCCGGGAAATTGAGAGATTGGGAAAGGTCAAAGAGGAATCATACCGTCCGCTTCCTTGACTGAAGTCCAATGGGACATCCTGTTCCGGAGGAAACGGTGAGGCAGGTAGAGGTGAAAGTGGTGCCGGCGCTCGGTGGATTACGGAAGGGCGCAGGGCTGTCAATACTTCTGGTTTCAAGATCCCCGGTTCAGATCTCCCTTTGTTTGCATCTCCTGGAAATGAAGGAATGAATGAATTATTAGTTGGGCAAAAATTATTCCATGGGTTCAAGAAATTCATCCCTCATCAAAACTTTTTCGTGGAAACCTTCTAGCAACTTTTGAAAAGTTGACTTAGCTACCTACCATTTCTTTCATTTCCACTTGATGACTTTACTTTTAATTGTTGTTTTTGTTCTTATTAACCACAGTGTGAGGTGTTTACGAGGAAGGTAAGAAAATAGTTGTTGGTTGGCCACAACAATTAGTAGAAACCTCAACATGATTTTTGGAGTTCCATTATTTCATCCTTGTAAAAAATGGTTTAAAAAATTGCGGGCATTCACCCATTTCTTATTATCTTCCAAATTCTCCTTTGAATGGAATGGATTTGGGATAATGGTTCAGAAAATGGGAATCTCTTGAGAAGACACGGTAAAAAGTAAAGATCTTTGCCTTTTTTTTTCAGTCGTTAAATCCCTTTCCTCTGAGCTTCAATTAAGCTTTTTTCATCCCTCATCCCTTCATTCCTCCATGATCGTCATCACGCAATTTTGCAAATCTTCACTTTTATTCCAACTTCAAGTTACGGCGAAAGGATGCGACGGAATTTCCCTACGATGATGCGGCTGAAACGGGATTTTATTTCCTTTCAATGAATTCTTCCCATCATCATCCCCCTCCACCAAAGTACTTGAGACACATAAACAAGAATTAAAAAAACAAAAGCAAGGTGATGGGATTAGGATGTGCACCTTTTCCTTTTGTACAAAAAAAGAATGCATTAGTAGTGACAGGTAAAAACAATTGTCAAGATGGATCCAGGAATTTATGAATGGAAAAAGTTATACGAGACGCCGTGGAGCCTTGGAGATCACCACAGCAGGGAGCATCCCAAACCTGATCTTTCAGTGCGTTAATTTCAGCGTCTTAATTTACAATTGATTAATTGCCACTGCGTATTCTAATGGGCCGGTTACAAAATTTTCCAGGCATGGGACCATTCCACCATTTTCTACACACGCCACCACCGTTGTTTTTCATCATCCAGTGAATCCAGTCAGTTCCTGCTTCCTCATCAACATAACACCTGCTGGAGTCATTCTATTTCCAGCGTTGCTGGTTCCAGACTTACTTTAATAGCTCGTTTCCAGTAACGTGTGAATTTATATAGAAGTGAATAATAGTTTAAATTTATTCCTTTCATCCTACGTAGTAATTGAATGAATCTGGATTCAATTGTTGTCATTTTTACGGACAGTTTGAAAATATTTGGTGATGGGGTTGGGAGGATGAGGGAATCACCGTTCCAATTTCCATACCACTACCACGGTCTTACCGAATCCTAAATTAGATTTAAAATAACACTTTGAAAGATTCTATTCAATTCCTCAACCGCAACGGTGGTTTTTCGAAATTAAAAAGTCAAATTCCCTTCCTCTCCTCCTCATCTCCATGCGATTGAAAGTGTTGACTTGCAAGTACTTGGTAAGATCTTGGTGGAGATCTCCCATTGGTTCTTTTAGACCACCGGTTAGTCTTTGTACTATTAGCATGCAATTGACTCACATCCCTTCACATGTAATCTTCCAAACGGCATCAATGCATTTATTAGGACCTCCGCTTTGGACCATCCCGTGACTCCCGTGAGTTGACGGAAGATGTTCTTCCGAAACAGCTTGATGCATTAGGAAGGAGCAGGAGGAAGAAGGGGAATGACCTCTGGTAAATGGAAGTCTCATGATGATGATTCCCGTGGTGGTGGTGGTGCCTCGTTTCTGCTCCCACCACCATCACTCAGGTGAGCCATCTTAATTCATGGAATTTGCAACGGGGTTTGCTTCCTTCCCAGGTTCCTAATTGACGCCCTTTTTCCACTTCAGGGAAGAAGAAGCAACCACCAGCATCCTTCGTTTCTTTCCAAACAATCACGCTACGCCAATTCAAGTAATAGCAACAATGGAACTTGGAATCCACGACAGACCAACTGCTCAACTTACTACTCACTTTATTCTTCCTTCCTAAAAAAAACTAGTTCGGAGATAGGGAAAAAATCTCAAGGTTAATCTCCCTCTGGCTAAAATCCAGGCGGAGGAATTGTAGACGGACGAACAAAAGCCCATTGTTCTTTCATTTCAACAATCTGTTCTTGTTCCATTTCATTTCACTCTCGCCACTTCGGGATGATTCAATGAGCGTTCGGGGAACAGGACGACGCTCACGACTGGAAACCACGTCGAATCGGCCAATATTGCGAAAAGGCGCAAATCAATCAATTAATCCAAATCCAAGCTTAGTTCCTGGATACAAATCTCCTCCCACCACCGCCGCCACCGTCGTGTCAGGAGTGACAGTGACACAATGAAGTCAGTGTTGGGCTCATGGAAGGAATAATAATTGACATTGTCTTCCAATTTGCAATAAAAAAAAACACGTTCCGTGAAGTCATTACTATAATGAGAGCTTTTCGGTCTGAGAAGCCGACTGAAGAAGATCAAGGGGATCCCCTTCTCGAAACTATTCCATCATGAAAGTAAACCTGGCAATTGGGAATTCGTTAATTTTCAAAGTCCGTTCACCTTTTCCCACCACTAATTCCTAAAACCGCACGAACCCCATACACACTCCCTACTTAACTCATTCCTTCTTTCTTGAAGAAAGGAGGCTGATAGGCTCCGAGGATTTTAAAACCGAGAAGGAAGGGAGGTCTTCATTTTCCCTTCATCCATGGGATACCCACAAGAACCAACCACTTTTTACGAAACCAACCACCAGGGAAGAACCGTTAGAATCCCCCACACCCAAAAATCTATTCATGGATACTCCCACACATGCTCCAATTTAAGGCTGCGACACAGGGTCAGAGGGCGTTCGGAAGAGGGAAGAGGTCAACGACCAAGACTTTTCTAAAAGTAATTTAATCCCCAACCCCTTCCTTCTTTTCTGTCACCAGAAGGGCCTAAAGGGTCCATCCATAAATTCCGTACCTACCCTGATCCTACCCAAAGGGTTTTTCCTGGAGTGACACTTTATAAATGGGTTTCCTTCCCGATTATATTCGAGAGACATCGTAGAAGTAAGGTAGGGAGGGTTAGGAATAGGACAATGGAAGGGCTTTCTCCGAATGCCCTTGGAAGAATGCTCATAAACTACAAGGCTGCGCCTAATACGTATTTACTGGTAGTTTTTAAGCAATTAAGAAAATCCAGGTTGGTTGAAAGTTTCCTCTTTCAGTCACCTTTATTACCCCAATGCAACAGGAACCTTGAGGGCCAAAATCCCTTGAAACGTACAAATTTCAATTTCATTGAATAAGGCGGTGGGAAGGGGATGATTGCACTTGCACACCTTTTGCTTTTTCTTAAATTGCGGACATAAATTCATAAATCCAATCCTCCCAATTTAACATTTTGTTTTCAGAGACTGGTTGTAGCCGCTCTTGCTCCTGCCGGGGAGAAGTCATGGGGTACGAATGCAGTAAAAAATTGTGGAAGGTCAAATTATGATTAATTGCAACAGTTGTTTGGGGGAGTTACCCTAAGGTTGGGGATTAATTAGGTTAAATTGTCCAGGAGGCGGAGCTGGTTGGGCATGGCCGACGAAAAACGCCTTGCGACGACAATCCAGCAACAACCCACGGTGGGGCTCACGATCCGCAACTTTGCAAAAAAAAAAAAAAAAATGGCTCTGCCCTAATGCGTAGCTTGTGCCCAGGGATCCTACCTACCTGGATTCGTAATTGTTATTTAAGAATCTAGATTTCCCAAGGCCAAAAGAAAACCAAGGGAGTCTCTTATTCATCCAAATTGGTCATCATAAGAAACCACCATGACATCATTCTTCTCCCATTTCGAATTCATACTTGGGATGCAATGAATTATTTCTTAGCCCTCTTTGCTCCTCGCAAAAAATCCGCAAAAAATTGTGTAAATAGAATTTAGATCCGAGAATAATAGGCAACTAATCTGAGTCAACCTGCTGAGGGAGGATTGGAAATCTGCTCAATGCCAACTATTCAAAACGTCGTCTCCAGATTGCTGGAGGCAATCCGTTCAGTCAGCAGCCGCCGCCGCCCTATTGGGATATATTATGCAACAACTTCAATTGTTACCAGATTGGCATCCGATGACTCTGCGATTACCATGTAATCTATCTCCGTTTTTTTTCTCCAGAAAACGTTTACCATCCCGCCATCCCTCTGGAGAAAAAAAGTGAGTTGAAGAAGGTGGAGGACCGTTTACAGGAACAAAAGGTGAGGTAGGGCCTTTGTCTTGATTTTTTAAACAAAATAAAACCCCTTTTCAACCACCAGATGTTCCTTCCAGGAGACTTGAAATTGAGTTTAATTGATAGAGATTGAGGGATCCTTGGATTTCCAAAGTCCCTTCAAGGGCTTCAAGAAGGCTTCCACTGCCAGAAGCAGCGGGCAAAGGAGTTTCGGAAGATCCGAGCAACCTCCCTTTCCCCCATTATTCATCACAATTCCCAGATTCATGCATCTTCTCGTCCTCCCCTTGCCATCAGGGGCATCCTTAATCAAAAGTAGCCGTCGACTAGCGGTGGAAAAACGGGTAACGTGTCCTTGGCCGCTACATTTTTCTGGAATCGAAACAAACTGCCAGCATACACGGTCCGAGATGAAAAAAACTCCTTTGCATAATTTTATAGTTCCGACGAGAACGAAGGTGGTGGTGGTAGTAAGAAGATCAAGGGATGAAGACGAATGAAACGGGCTTCGGACTTTTAGAACGCAATGATTTTGTATAAGTACAAGTTACTTTTTGTAGTGGATCCTTAGTATCGTAGCAACTCACAACAGGTGAGACACTCCATCTATTATCTTTCCATCTTCACAAGGATTTATTAGCCAGGAGCAAAATAATGAAACAGGCAAGTCCTCCACCTTGATCACCACCAATCCAATGGAATTCGCCACAGCAACCTCCACCAACATCACCTTCCTTTTCAAGTTCAAAGTCAAGGGAAATGGGAGTTGCGAGTAAATGACACAACAATTTGCAACTTGGTCTCTCTCTCCTTCAGACCAATCAGACGCCTCCATTCACACGCCAATCCAGTGCAAAAAAGAAGGCGTGCTAAATGGGATTTTAAATCATTCGGAGGCTTTAAGCCCAGAAGGGGACCGCGGGCGTGAAGGTCATTCAAATGACACGCTCGTGGAACCGTCGGGGTTGTAGAGTCGGAATGCCGCCGGGGGTTAAGGGGTATGGCCCAAGGTCCTCAAGGGTACATAGGACGCGTACCCTGAAGAAAGTGAAAAGGGAATGAGGAAAAGGGATGATGGAAGGGGTTAACTGTTAAAAAATCGAAAGTCCTTCTTGGCACTGTTTTCCCCGTTAAAAGTTAGAACCTCTTTCCTTACTCTCCCATCTTGTTTACCAAGGTATCCGGAGGACATAGGAACGAGGTGGACAGGTATAATCTAGCTGGTAGTAAAAAATGGCTGTTCCCTGGCTATCTCTTGCTGGCTATACTTGGTGGTGGTGGTAAATTAAGATGAAGAAGTATGTGCTGGCCCGAGGCAACGTTGAACCGGGTACCCATGACCGTTAGAACGAAAAAAAAATCTCCTTGAGATTTTACTCTCTTCTGCATGTATACCCAGTCATCCCTGATGGAATTGGAAGTGGAGTGGAGATGTTGTTGCCAGGTTGCCAAGATTTTACTTTTTTGCAACTAAAAAAATGACTCCTTTCCTTTTAAACCTGTTTCAGCATCGTCAATCCTCAAGCCTATGATTTCGAAATGGAAAAACGCAATTTTACAGGGGATGAAATCGTTAATTGTCATCTAGGTCTGCTGGAGTTCGCCGTTAGATCTCTCATCCCAGCATCCTAAAATGATCTTTCTTTGACCTTGAATCTTATTCCAAGATTTTTTTCTGATTAGTCAACCAGGAGAGCCGAGTCCAACAGGAGAGATGGTTCCATTGTTGTGTAGATGAAGTAACAACAATGTGTGGGATCAGGCGGATGTGCCTCATAATAGAGACGGAGAGGATATTCTTGGATCCTTCCCATCCCTGCTAAGAAAAGATTCTCAGATTTTCCACCTCGTCATCATTGCATATGCCAAACGATTTGTAAAACTGGGAATAAAACCCCAAAAGTCTCAAATTACAATCTTAAGAAAAGGGCTCGGCCCGCCCTATCTGAAGAGATCAAGGGGTTCCCACGAGGGCTAGGAATCCATTCATCCCCCGCTTCCCTTAATTCTTAATTTGTTAAGAAAAATGGAAGTAATCGGGACCAGTCGTGGTGGAAAGGTGAGGAGCCCTTGGATGCGTCTACAGATGTTCATTTGAATCCCCCATACCTGAAGGGTAGGTTAGGCGCTCAAATGCTCAAGTGCTCAAGAGCAAAGAATCCTTGAATCAGAAGATGATCTCCGAAAAACTCGGATTTCTTCCAACTTTTTTTTACTTACTCCGGGAGTTTTTAAGAAAAATCATCAAAATTTGATCCTGAATCAACGGAACCTTCCTGCAGATGTCCATGAAGGACAACAGACAGGCGCATCCTCCCAACGTCCCATCCTCACTTAACGCTTGTATTTTTATGCACGGAAATTAACAATAGGAACTTCACTCTGCCAACTTCCTGTCCTCCTACCCTCCTACAAATCCTAAACCGTTAACAATTTTTGTGAATTGACATACAAACAACAGATTTTATCCTCTCCATTGTTTTCCTTCGGGGGATGCACTGACGTAATCAGGGAATTGTTTTAGTCATCGAGCTAAAACATGCCCAAAAATCAACTTAAACTTGGGCTGGGTCACTTTTAGACAGGACTACTTGGAAGCCCCAAACCTTTGAATAACATTGGAATGTGCGCCTTGTAACACACGTTACACCTTGCAGAAAAACGTTTGGTCCATTTCATTACCACCACCATGCTTACCTACCTACCTGTCCGTATAGAAACAATGCCTTAAATTACACTGCAATTTACGAGTCTTGGTACTCGAAAATCCTTGCTCGATATGAACTTGAATTAGGTTGGTTGCCACTGGGCCTGCGCCCCAAATCCAGCTTAAAACGTAGATGAGATTTTGCTAATTGAGGTGTGTAGGTTGGTAACCTGTGGCCATGAAAGGACTAGGACGTCCAATGTATTCTTTCCATAAATAAACAATTAAGTTAACGATTTGGAAACTGTTAGGTGAGAACTTGATCATACAACTTGAGTTCTTCAGTTATAAATATTACAATAAGTTTGGTTTCATCAGTAATTAAGACAAAGAGCATGGGGCATGGAACGACGAGTCGGGATTGGTCCGTTTCCACTTCCCACTAAAGTGTTACTTATGATTTGACATGGTGGTGCTGGTGGTGGTGGTACTTTTGTGCCCATAAATGACGTCTTATTTACGATCAGGAGGCGCAGGCGTCATTGACAGAATTACTTCAAACTGATTATGCATTCAGTTCTAACTGTCCTTTTTGAGCTCATGAGTCATGGAGGGCAAGTACCCTTGTCCTCTGGGTCCATTTTTCCAAAATGCTTAAATGTCTTAAAATTTTGAACTTCAAAAATTATGCTGCCAATTCCTAGTTCATTTTTTTCTGATGCTATTAATTATGTTCCCATAAACTCCAAAACGCCGTGGATATGCCTGGAATTTAGATGTGCGGAAAATGTACGGTTTTCCGTGAGGGAATTTAACTTTGCTGGTGATTCTCCTTACTACTCCTCATCCTGGATGCTGGATGATGCTGGAAGACTGCTGGATTGGAGCAGTTTCTTTAACTACCGTTTGGATGAGATAAGAAAATTCACATTAGAAGGACGCGCATTCCTATATTCCATAAATCCGTAACAATACTTCCCATTGTTTACTTTGGGAGTTCCAACACCTCTCCGATGTTACAATAAACAATTCCTAATGCGACATGCCTAAAGACAATTGATTCATTCCAGGAATCATCGTCTCCCATTACATTCCACGTGCTGTACAAAGAACAACGGGAATTAAAACCCGTGTTAAGTTGTTATTGTTCTACATGCCCCAACGGGATTGGGTGTAAATATTTTGTCACCAGATAATAGGAGGTCAAAGGGCACTCCTTAATTTTTGTTCATAATTTAAAAGTAACTAACCTTTATGGACGACCAGAGAGAGGGGTTCGTCGGATATCGGCTCCGGACTCCGTCCTCCTCCGACGCTTTGATACGAAAAGCGATTTTTAATTTGAAAACTAGCGCTGCTGGTCGTCGTTGTCGTTGTCGTTTCACATTCTTCCGCTTCCCCTTCATCAGCATTAATGTCAACTGCTGCCAACTGTTTCTGACTCTCCAGAAGTCGCTGTTGTTGCTGGAGCAAGCGGTTCTTGATGAGGAAGATTTTCGGCATCCTCCCCGAATCAGAGTCCTCTTACGAGGACCAAAAGTTTGGAGACACCGCGACTGCGACACAAGTCACTGTAACGCCGGAGGCACTGCGGGTAGTTAGGTCACAATAGAAACTACTAAGTTTGTCCAGACTTGTCCAGAAGGTGTTGTCCTTGTTGTTTCTGGGCCAGTAGTGGTCCCAGTAGTGGATTCGTTGAGGAGGCAATTAGGAGTTGTATTGTTGTTGGTATTGATGTTTCGAAGTGTACGACGTCCTCCTACTGACAGTGCCAAGGATGAACTGATGAGAACAGGTAAGGATTCATTGCCAAGGCTAAAACAGTTATGAATATCTTCACTTGAGCCGAGGCTTCCCATAAGGAATACTCCTGGTTTCAACCCTCCAATTCCCAATGGAAAATGAAAATGAAGACTACCACCAACCCTAACTAAGACTCATCCCTATCCACTTTGGCCAGAAACTTACCCCCTTCCCAATACCGAAGTGAACCCATGGACAGAAAGATTTGGAAGAGGTCATACCAGTTGATGCTAATGGAAAAAGGCCTCATCTCCACAATCCTTTTGTTTAAATCTGCATCCCAACTAGGTAGACTATCCATCCATAGAATCTCCACCAAGAATTCATCCTTACATCCATGACACAGAATTTGCAACATCCAGTTCCTCCACATATCGGTAAAATGAGTAATTATGGAAAGTAGTCATCATAACCCTACTCCCCTCAATTCCTTACCCAACGAACCAACATTTCCATCTTTCTGTCATCCCCATTTATGCAGAATCCACCGCCATCGACTAATCCCAATTATCACGATGCCAATTTCAGGAATCTCCAACGGATTCAATGCACCTAAACTCCAAATCCAAAGGGAAACTTGAAACTCAACTTATAATTTAATGCAAAATCCATCAAATGAATTCGAGTCCTGGAACTCCCACAGTTGCAAACATGCTGAATTACGTGGGATAACGCCAGGAGAAGTTGGAATTTTCCCGTACGTTTCCCTAATCATAAATTTTTCGGCAAAATTCTTCAAGAATCCTAATTTCCTTAAGCAAATTCCAGGACTGAAATCGTTCCATTTTTGCGCATTTTGCCGGATTTTTTTGCGCACTTTTTTATATCTGGTTAAAGTTTTTATAAAATTCGAGTATCTCATTATATAGTTTTTGTGAAATTCCGTTTGGGAATCCATTGTTTTACGTTGAAGAAATGAACGTTGTGGAGGCCTACGGACGAATACGTTGGGGGTTTATCGGAGCCTAGGATCTATGGGAGCGAAGAAAGGAAGAAATGTTTTTAATTTCATTTTCCACGGGAAGGTCATTGCCTCATCCCCCTTCATCCAAGTTACATAAGAAGAAGAAGAAGAAGAAGAAGAAGAAGAAGAGTGAATTAATACTCGTTTTCAGGTAATAAGAAAATCTTCCTTGAAAAGCTACGAAGGAGGACGCATGACGAACCAAATTCCCGTTAGAAAAAAAATCTCACCATCATCACATCGCAGAAGGAAAAGATTCGCACTTATCATTTCGCCAGGTAATGCCAAAACGCCATGATTACGACGAAGACGAGGATGCTTCCTCCGTGGAAAAGTTCCCTCGCCTTACCAACCCCCTTCCGACGTTTTTTTTTTTGCATTTTAGCAAAGAGGGGCAGCGAAAGCACAAAACTTCTTCATCCCTTCTTTACTTTTTCCCAAGCCTACCACGAAATCCCCGTTAAATTTTATGAAAGTAAAAACCAGTGGAGAAAATAATAACAAAGTTCCATCCCACCCCTTTAATTTAGACCAAGATGGAATTTCATCCCCCATCCCTCCCTATCAAAACATTAAGAAACGATTCCTCCTACTACTTACGTGCTAATTCCCAAGTAATGGGCTAAGGAACCGTTAGTTTCAAGTGCATGTATACAAAGTAAAAATATTGGATGGGTCAGAGACTTCCTTGCATTCACTTTGCTTATTCTTGCTCCATCCCACACTCCTCAATTGGATTTTCAGGGTATTTTGGAAAGGGTTGTGGGCTGCAGCAGTCAGGAAAAGGTCACTGACCTTTTCCTTAAGTGAATTTCAAATGCCTTCAACCCTTTTCCTCAGAAAAATGTATAAAAATAGGACTTGAACAAATAAAAAGTGGTTTTCGTCTAATGCATTTACTCCCTGGAAGGGACTCTCGTACCAGTCGTCAGGCCCTTGTCAATCCCTGCATTTTTCTACTTTGTTTTCTTCAAAAAAAAATCCAAAAATACCGTTCAAGGGTTGTCGACTTTTGTGAACTTTTGTGATAGGAAATTTCAACCCTTTCCCCTTCCATCCAATATTATTTTTAGACATTTCTCCTAAAAATTTTCCCTATCACTTTCTGGATCAAAGGTTGTCGTGGCGTCCGTTGTGATCCACGTTCGAAAAGCTTTCTATTCCAAATGACCCCAACAAGTTGAAAGTTGAGAACTTGCCCTGAGGGTATTCTCCATGACATGATTCCGGTCAAATGGCCCTGCGGAGGGACAATCCTTCCTTCGTCCCTTGTCTTGGAAGCCCAAAGGAAGGCGTCGGAAATGATAATTTTAGAACATTGAAAGTAATCCAAGGTCGAAGAACCCTGAGCTTTGGTTGGAAGACACATTTGGCTTGGACTTGAACAAATGGTTTTGTCCAGGTTGGATTTCACTTTCCTTTAATTGAAAAGGTAAGGAGAGATCCCTTGAAGGGATCTTCTGTGGACAAAGTAATTGGATCTCCCTCCGGTTTATGATGACAATCCGATTTCCTGTCTCTCCTTCTTCCTCTATCCTACCCAGATTCATTTTCAATACAAATCTACAGAAGGTGCAATTTAGCCACCCTAAAATAAAAAAAAACATTTACAAAGGGCCCAAGTGCCACTTGAAGATTTTTTAGCTGTAAATTCCAGGGCAGGGGTGGGTGGATCTGGAGACCTTGGAAACGGAATTAAATTCGGGTCTTCAAATTCTTGACAATGCTCCACATTTTTTATTGGTAGAACCTAAAAAATTTCAAAGAAAAATGAATCGGGACAACTTCCCAGTAATCCCAAGGACAAGACAATAAACCCTTTTTCCAAAAACCTTTTAAGATTATCATAAACCCTTACGAATGACAGTTTATCTGCACATCAATTAAATTCTGGTAGAAAAGAATGAAATTATTGAAAAATCGGAATTTTAAGCCAAAGGTAAGAAAATTGGTAAAAATTGGAATGTTTTGATGCGAAACTTGAGAGGGATTTTCATTGTCAGCAAAATTTTCCTTTCATTTCATAATCAATGTTATGCGAGTAGAATTTGTAAATTTTGGGCCCACATTTCGGGATTAGACCGCAAAGATTAAAAGAGACAAAAAAAACGTTTCTTTTCCTGTGATTAAGCTGATGGTTGACACTGAACTTGGAAGCGAATTTACATGCATTTACGCTACTAATTTAACTATGATTTACAGCATTTCACAACATTTTCATTCAGCATGTTTTCCTTTCTGTTGTGTTTGTATAAAAGTGGGGGTGGGCTTGTTTTTAATTATTTCTTTGCTAGTTGGTTGATTCCGCGACCAACGGGACTAAAAATTGAAAGGGTTGATGGCTTCCCAACTCCCAATCCAGGTTAATTTTATTTTCATGCAACAGAGGCGGATGGAGGGGACTAGAATGTTGGATTGTTGTACAGGTTTTTTGATTGTTGGAAGACAGACGGTGGTGGTGGTGGATGGGAAGAAGAATGGAAGTCCTGCATGTCGTTATTGTTGGAAGGATGAGCATGGCCAGGAGGCGTAGCCGGGCAATGACCCCACCACTACCACTTTACTTCCTGGTTCCAAATGCGGAAGAAGATCCCGTTGGAATCTTTAAAAGCCAAAAAAATGTACGTCACCACTTAACTTGTCCAATGAATTCACTTTTGTAGTATTTCGGCAGTGGTGGTGGGGACTGGCAGTACTATCACCCGAGCCAAGTCTCAGGTCAGGAACTCCTCATTTCATTTTCATAAACTGAACCACAATGGAACTTACCACCGACCGAGAACAAAAGAGCATCATCGACTCGGAAATAACAATTAAGGATTCCTAATATCCTCCACCTACCTTACCTCCTTCCTAAAACGAGGTAAATGGAGTCACCCTGCATACTTCCAACCCAACAACCTCATCCTAAACAGAATTATGCTGACAAGGATAATTCCCATTCAAATGTTTTTTATGCCCACTTACAACTACTACCGCCAAACTGACATTTCCTCCTCCAAAACTTGTGAATGGACTCATTGACATGGATCTCCGAATTGTCTATTCAGCTCATCCCTCCATATATGTCATCAAATGGACAATTTATGTCACTAGCAACAACGTCCATGTTAAAAGGGAGCAGAATTTAGGAAATGTGGGTTATTACTTAATCCCTGCTGGGACATTGGGAACCGTTCCTGGAATCTTTTGTGGGATTTTAAGAAAATTGACCCTACTTGATTATTCATGAATTCATTGTATTCTAATTCCATGCAGAATTCAATCATTCGCACTACCAATACCGGAGGGATTGGAGGGCAGCGGAATAATTTCATTCAAACTCCCATCTTCACCAGCATCACAATTTCAGGATTTTACCTGAGATCTTAACATACGTACAAAGGAGCCCAAATGAAAATGAAAATGGCCGCACGGGAGACTGCGGCCTTCCTTACAATCAAGGAAAGAAGGAATTATAAAACCAGGCCAGGATGGTTTCCAGTACCAAAATGTTTGAATTGTTGGTGGTTCAAGTTGGGAGTTTATGACGGTTCCTATCCGTCAAGAAGTTGGTCGAAAGAATCAACTTCGTCTTGGGCTTCCTACCTGGTGGAATTGAAATACTTTTATTGGGCGACACTTAATTGTCGCCAAGATCACTTCAAGTTCAGGACAACGTCACACCCACCCCACTCATCCATCACAATTTCAAAATACAATTGGACACTTCCCAGCTTCCCTTGTAATGACAAAATAGACCACAATCCAGGGTTTTCTCCAAAACTTTCCCATCTTGGTCCGACCATTTCCCAAGGTCCTGGAAACGTAAACATAAACACGGGCACCAGGTAGGTGTTGGAAACCTCGAAAAATCCCCAAAGTCACTTTCATTTTAAAATTGACTAGGAGAGGAATGAGGTTCAAATGCCACCAGCAGCCAAACCAAGACAGAATCCTGAAGCATTTTGGCTTGAATGTTGAAGGACAAGTGATGGTCAAGTTCCATTCTTAAATTCATATGGAAAGTGAACTTTCCCTTGAGGGATTCGGCGGAGGCTTAGGAGCCTTAAAAACCCGGGTTCGGGTCTTTGGAGCAATGTTTATGCCTATTATTGATGCGTATTTGATCCTATGGGCTTCGGCAAAGAATGGGGAAACGCTTGAGAGCCATCTCTACCCCGTCCTGAGCAACTCGCGTTCGTTCACACGGTGAGAGATGGAAGGATCCCACGTAACGCCGGATCTGGATCTCTAAAAAAATTACAGATTCATCCAGCCTGCCAATTTTTTGAGTTAAAATATTACACGGTTGCAACCAAGTTACATAAAGGTCAAATGCCAAATCAGGCATTCGACTTCATTCTTATAGTAATGGCAATATGTGTCTTTATGCCTTCAAGATCGGAACTCCCAAGTTCAATTCATTCTTACCTCCAACTGATTTTTGGCATTTCGAAATTGTATCCCATTTTGATTAATTACATACATTCTAATACGGAGGAAGGATTTTCCACCAATTCCAAATACCTTCGCAAGTTTCGAGTTTTTGTCTTGTAAGAATTTCATGACGCAACAGGAGAGTTTGGGACGTGGGGAAAGTTCATAGCCCCAGTGCCTTTGTTGACGCGTAAAGGAGATCCAGACTGGATTACGCACTTTCCAGGAATAAAGGAAAAGAAGGAAAGGCAATTCAAACTCAACTTACCTTAAATGTATCTGCCTAATCGGTGCTCCTTTCCAGACTTTTTCCAGGTGATTTCTCGACTAGATTCTTAAAGTTTGTGGTAGCATTTTTATGGTTAGCTAATTGAAGAGTAAGTTTATAATTACAAGTTACAGTTTCCAATTGGAAATTATTGGGGACGCATTTGAAATTTTTTGAACGAGGGCCTGTTTTGGTTGAATCATTGAAAGGTGGTAAAGGATTTTCGGGATTCGGATGATCATGATGAAGGAGACCTTATTAGTGTAAGAGAAAGTGGTGGATTGGTGAAAGTGCGTGTGAGAAGGCATTGTTTCGGATTCTGAAAATGGGAAGAAGAATGGATGATGCTGGAAGCTGGATGGATGGTGAGAATGCTGGAGCAGGCTGGAGTGTGTCTTTGGAAATGGAAAAGATGAATGGAAGAGGAATGTTGCGTCTCGCGTGCGTGAGAGTCTCCCCGAGACTGACGCACCGAGACGCAGGCCAACGCACAAGAACGCACCGAGAAAGAAGGCCAAGTAGGATTCGGCACGTGGCAAACCGTCAATCAATTCCCACTGACGTCACTACCAGCCCCATTCACGGATTCGTTTTCATTCACAAAATGCTCATTCAGTAACCAGTCCCGGGTTCAGTGTCTCAGGAGCCAACTCCACTAGAAGAATCCGAATTCGGGAGACTCCCAAGAGTGGTTTAGATGGGAACACGCACTTTCCCATAGACCATTCTGTCAACCAACTCCAGCCAGTCACCATCTCCCAAAAACAGTTTCCTACAGCACAAATTTCTCAGGAACAGTAACTGAACTCGCGTCTCTTCTCAGCGCTTCTTCTTCCGGAAATTGTTCCGCAAGCGTTCTTGGAAATTTTAAACCTCAAGTCTCCTTCCTAATAACAAAGGGGACTTAATTGTCCACAGCCACGTGAACTACGGCGCCAGAAATTTCCAATATTTTGGCGGTATTTTGTGGAGAAATAACTCAAGAGGGCTATTGGATTCTCTAAAAGACTTCCAAGATTCAACTTTCTCCACTGGCGCTTGGCCCACTGCGGTGATGGAAATTGAGGTAAGGAGTGAGCACGAAATTGCATAATGTTTTCAATCTGGGTTTCTTTTTCGAAAATAAAAGGTTTCAAGATTAATTGATTTGGGTCAAAAGATTTCAAGAAGAATTCCCGCATGTAATGTCACTTTTGACCTTTCCTCTCCTGTATTTCACGCCACATCAAATGATTCCTGTCACTTGGCCAATTACAGGAATCAAACAGGAATAAATCAAAAGGCTGAAGTAAATTCATATTGTCCTATTTACATGTTTCAATTTTAATTAACTCAAGAGGCGTCATATTACCGCTTTTAGCATTACATTTTTGTGAAAGAATTCTGGATTTTGTTATTAAGGCTCAGCTGGAGGGGTGTAAAGTAGCCCTGGTGGGGGAAATAAGAACTACAGATTCCCATCTGTTAACCCGG
>JAQIWD010000170.1:0-30211 GCA_034694825.1 Anurida granaria
CTCTGCAGTATAAAATCTACGCAAACAATGCAAAGTTTACTGTCAGAAATAGGAAATATCTTCCGGGAATTGAAAATGGAAGATACCAGTTTTTAACTATGTTTCGAATAATTGAAATGGAAGGAACCAGTAACCATTTTGTATCTCAAGATGCATACGGAATGCGTTCCTTTGTACATTTATAATTCTTCAAAGTCAGCCTACGCCGAGATCGACGAAGAAACCGCGGGGAGCGGGTGGCGGTGGTAGTGGGACATGATACGAATCCCGTTATAATGACACAGGCACAAAAAGAGGCGAGTTTGTGTTCGTACCTCGTGAACGTTGACGCTCTCAGCTCTTATGAAAGACCATGTGTAGGAAAACTGGCGTTGCAAAGTAACGGTAGTGGGTCATGTGATGGTTCATGAATTTCGAAAATTACTTTAGAATATTGGTTGATTTTTTCAGAAATTTTACAAGATGTTCTGATAAATAGATATGTATCTTTTCAAAAAAGGTTCACTATCCCTTACTGGCAGTAGAGGTGAATGGAGGTGGCAATTGAACCTCATTCGCAAACGTATCGTTCGTATGAATTCCTTTCAAATTTCTTATCAGAAGCATTTTATGTTGTGAGACTCGGAGTTTGTCAGAAAATACACAACAGAAATATTTGACCTTCACTGTTGAAGCCCGTGAGCTGATATCTAAGGAACTCAATGGAAATTCATTTTTGACTTTGAAGAAAAAGAAGGTAAGGTTCTGACTTTTTACGGATTGACAGACAGACGGACGACCGTGAATACATAAACCATTTTCTGTCACTTACTAAAAACAAGTTTTGGATGAAAAGTAAAATGAAAGAATGGTTGATCATGGTTCTGTATTGGTCTCATCAGATATTAATGCTGCTTAAATTACGAATTCTTCAATTAACTACTTGGTCCTTATACAAGATTGGTTGTTTACCTTGGATACTTCTGCCAATGGAATAGAGCGCAGTAAGTTCTGGAACTGCTGCATTTATTCCTCGGAGCCAATTGGTCAGAGAATCGTAATTGTGATAGGTAAAGTCCAATGATGGAGTTTCAACTGGTCCCTTCTGACGGTATGCCTTTGGAGATGGAACAGGTGGAAGTCCTGTAATTATATCCCCCGTTATAACTTTTAAATTACAACATTTAAATCCATTAATCATCGTCAATTACCCTGACTTACTCTGAGAAACGGGGAAGGATGGGATCACTGATGCAATGGTTCTGGGCACATGCGGAATTTCTGCAGCACGGATGTACTGAACAGCCAATACGTAAAAGTAGAGAAAGGCCACAATGAGCATGCTCAGATACCATACCGCTGGCTTCATCCTGAAATTTAAAAATTCCCTTCAAAGTTCAAATCCTGACAACAATGGCTGATGAAGAAAAAAAATTTAAATTTCCGAGTCCTTTAAAAATTTGATTATACCTCAGAATTGTTTAAATAACGGAGTTGGGAACGTAGCAAACGCTGGAATTAAATTAACCCCCTGTCCAGATTTCACTACAACTTGACAATGAATTGAAATGGATTTTAAACGATGTAAAAAACAAAGCACCTCTGAATGGAATCCAAGTTTTGTCAAAATTTCAAGATTGTGACGCACAATTCTTAGTACTTCAGTTGTCTATTGGATGTTTGAGTAGAGTTGTCCTTATTGTTACAGTAAGGAATATTCCTACCACACTAAACCCACACAACAATGAAAGAGAATTGAGGACAATGGTCTTCTTCTTACTCGCTTCCTTCCAACCGGTGTTTTTACCTGATCTTCAATAATACGTGCATAGCTTTAAAGTTTCGGAAGATGATTCGCCTCCTTGCATCCTCGTTTATTACAAAGGAAGAGGAGGCAGGTGTAAGTGGTTTCAGGCAGGGAATGGGGAAGCTAAAGATGCCATTATTGCCATTTCATATTATGGTGGCTCAACATGTACCCTCCATCATTCGGAGCCAAATACATGCGGGTCAACCAACGTCTGGGACAAACGACATGATCCTGACGTTCTCTCCAGTGCTGTCGCTGGCGACAGTGATGACGCTTAAATTGTGTCTTTCACAACTGAATTCTTATACAGAATACAAGTTTGAATTTATGTTCCATTCTGGAGCCCTGAAAATCGGGTAGATTCATAGGCGTGGAAAAGGCATCGAAACTTTCCAGATCGGTGCCAATAAGATCAGAGATGAAACAATGGGCAAGATTTGGCTCTGGAAATCCAGTAATCATTTAGTAACCATCATGAACATTGAATTTGGCATTATTCCATGTGATTATAGGAATACAGTTATAGGGGATACACGCGGAATGGAATGGTACTCAAGGTGAAGGTCGTTAAACCCATAACGGTAATGGGAATTTGGGATACGGGCGTAAACCACTTTCCTTTTCTCTAAAACCCAAAATACAAACAAAGGAAGGAGGCGATCCTTTTCCGGCTATTTCCAAATACTAAAAATAATCGTAGCACTTACAAATTTAGTTTATGAAGCAAAACTTTTCCTTGCCATGATGGGCCCCAATTACAATATGTAAATTACCTTATGCAAATTCAAATTGCTGCCTTTGCAAAAAGTCTTCCAACAGGCATTTTACATGCAGAAAGTATTGTTAGTTCTCTTTTACTAGCACCAGCACCGGAAGTCATGGTTCCAGTTTTGAGTTTTGAAATTGGGTTACACGATGAAGGAGGATAAGAAATACAAAGGCAGGATTGGAATAATACAGGGATGACGAATCCAAATTTGTTTAAAAAATTGATGAGATCATTCAATTTTAGCATTGTTACCGGGGGAGGGTGTGGCCCCTACGGGAAACTATGAAAATTTCAGTCCATTGTGCAATGTCAAGCGAATAACTAAAATAAAATTGTGCCTAGTAAGCTGATTTTGACAACTGATAAACCAAGTATAACGAGGTCATCCGCAACGGAAATGAACCGTTTCTGAGATATAAGTTACCACGTGGTCCCATCTCTATGGCTGCTCAAGGGTTGTCCACTTCTGTGCGGTTCCCAAGTTTCGGGAGGAGAAAGGAGAAAGCAAAGGAAATTAACTTGAAGTCCTGGAACGTAAAGTTGAAGGACCTACTTTCCCTTTTCCACTTTTTCCAAGTGCCAAGTCCACTTTCCCAGCTTCCCAAGAATAAATTGGAACGTCAAGAGATAAAAGCAGAGTCAATGGATACTTTTCAGTCTTTCAATTTATACATCGCACCTAACTTTCTCCCCTCCTTATTCCTTGCTGTATGGAGCCACATTTTTAACAAAAAGACAGCAACAAAACCCCTCTGAATTAAATAAACTGAGCCTTAGAATTCTGTGCCAGAAGTTTAATTTACTTGTTTAGAAATTTAGTTGATTACGACGCACGTCAGCATTCTACCTTTTTAATTAAATTTCCACCCTTCCTGCGTTTCTAGTAAAAGTGGCCCTACGCCCTCCCTTTCCTTCCTCCAATCAATAATTATTTATTTTTCATGTCGCATTAAAATTTCTGCTCTTGTGAAGCTAATCTTCTGAATGTTCCTAGTAAAAAATTAAAGTAAAACCCAAATGCCGGGATTTTCCTGATCCATTTTTCAATGGCCCACTTATACTTGCCATTTCTATTTCTCTGCATTTCATTTCGAATAAACCCCAACCAGCTAAGCTGTCCGTGGTTAAAAATGGGAGCCCATTCCCTTTCTCTCCATCGGAGAAAGTCATGAGCATAATTCAGGAGTTTGAATCTACATGTAAATGAGCTTCCAGATTTTACGGCCACTCTCCGTATTCCTCAATGACGGGGGTAATGAAAGAGAAACTTTGTGCCAAATTTTGAAAAAGTTACGAAAAAGACAATGGAAAAGTAGTCATCAGTAGAATCAGAGAAAGTTGTATTGTAGTTTCTGACTTACTGGAAGTGAGTGAAGGAAGACGAAGGCGACGGCATCTTCTCCAGCAACTTCCCTGGACAAAACTAAGAGAATACGAATAGACTCTGGAGGAAGAAGAAAAAGAAGAAGGAGGAAAAGAAAGTTTTCTTATTTGATCCTCGAGTTCCTTTTGTTTTCTTAGATCCGTTGTGGTGGCTTCTGTGGTGGCTGTCTTACTATTTATAATAAGAATCCTTTGGAGAAAGTCTGACGGGCGTCTGCTAGTTGTGATTCTGACAAGATTCGCCCTCTTGTCAGCCTCATGCCTCAGAAAGGAGGAATTCTGGAGGAGAAAGGTGACAATCCAATTAGACGAGAAGAATAGAAAGAATCCTCTGGGAAAGTTTTAATTCCTGGAAGAAAAGTAAACTCGGATTCTTCATCCAGACGCTTTTTTAGTGATTTGACAGTTCCCACTCGTTCATCCGCTCTAGAAAAATACAAGAGAAAGTTATACCACAAATTTTAGAAAGAAAAGTAAAGTCGTCCGGGTCATTAACGTCAGGAGGTAAAATTACAGTCTAGATGCATGCGGTTGGTAGTGTTGGCTCGTTGGTTGGAAAAAGGGAGTGACGGAACTGTTTTCCATTATTTATGCGTTAGAAAGGAAACTTCAGTTTCAGCTTCAGCTCTTGCGGATCCAATATTTAACCATTTCGACTACTTAAGCTATCCCTGCAATCCTCTCCATTATGGATGGAAACTTTTCAACGGTCAATTCCACTTCCGGAAAATTCAGAACTCAATATTACTCGAAAAGATTAAACAACCCTCTGGATTGAATCCAGATGGGTTTAATTTAATTAATGTTAACCCGGAAGGACACTTCCAGTAACATTACCAGTGAGAGATTAATTTTGGCCCTACAGTAACGAATTATAACACTATGCTTAGCGATGGAACAGGATATTACAAGCATGATGGTCTTATATTTGCATCTCCTAAAATGCCATTCCAATGCCTGTAGCCTCCAGAAAAATGGAGTCAACTACAGTGACGCTGACTCGACATGCTGCATCATTTGCATCATTAAACATCATAGGAGCAGAGTGATCATATTGGAAACATAAGAGACAAGGATCATGGAAAACCTTTGAAGTTACTACGCTGAACTGAGTCTTCTGTCACTTGTAACAAAAGGACAACAAAGAGCAAAAAAATGTTGCCCAAATATAACTTTGAATAAAGTTAGTATAGTACATTTTGATTCTAATTTTGTAAAAAGAAGCTTGTCAAGTTAATCCATTTATGGAACCTGAGACTCTGTCGCTTGCAAAACTAACACCCGAGACGTGTGTGATGTGGAAATTTTTTCATTGAAATTAAATGTAAGTCAAAAACCTAATTATTGAGAGGCTTTCATACTACTGTGAGGAAACCCGCAAATGACAGATTGGGAACTCGGCGTGGTGGTGGTATTAACCGAAATTATAAATGGACTTACGGTAAAGTGGTGCAGTAGGCCCAGTTACAAGGGAAAATGTTGACAAAAATTTTACACGCCCGTCGAAGTTGATCTGTATGAGATATAAATATTTTAGAAAAGATGGAAACATGACACAAGCTACAAAAAATGGACGTGGAAACTTTGTTTTTTTTGTCACCTCACCTTGATTTTTTATGTGGGTTGATGGGGATTTGAAAGTCCTTGAATTGTGAGGATTTAAATGTTCACTTTACTCCTGGAACAATGGACCCAATGACCAAAATAGCCAGAGTGACTTAGGGTCAGTCTTGTTTTTATTGTCCCAATGATCCTGGGTTAAGCTGGAGAGGAGGCTGGGCGTCCAGTCCTGGAGAAAGTCCACATGCGAGTGAGAAACATTGCAAATCTGATCAAAGGGATGATGGTAGAGATCCCCAACCGCATGGCATCTCTCCTTGGTTTCCTTCAACCTCTCCATGCATTCTAGTACTTTGCAAATTCCAATTGGATTCTGCACTTTTCCCAACAACAAAATAGAAATAAAGCTCAGCAGTCAGCAATAATCAAAATGATGCTTCTCACCACGTACTCCCATTATTCGGCCTTACGCCGCACTCTAGACGCCTCAATTATTCATTTTCAAAATCCAATTTTGGAAAAACAATCACTCTCCAGTCAGGACGAGGCTAAATAACTTTTTGAAAAGTAACCCCATAAAATTCACCATGGAAGAATGTTGGAGGCTTCAAATGGAGGAAAACAAAGGGGGACGATTTTGGCATGCGCATCACAGGAGTTTAGATGCAAATAGGAAATTATTGACCTGCAATAAGTCAAAACGTATACAAGCCCGACATTATAAAAGATGCGCGGGATTTGTTCCGTCAATCAATGTCAAACCTCGTGGGCTCTGCCTTGTTTTGGATATTACGTTGCAGTTGCAGCATCAATTTGTTTCATGTCAACTTAAGTTTCATCCGCATACGCTGAAGTTCCCTCTTCTCGGAATTGATTGTTAATTAAATTAATGTGCCTACAGATCCCATCCGCAAGAGATCAGGAGGAGCGGGATTGATTTGTGGATCCGGAAAAGTTTTTCCGCAAGTATCCATAAATAATTCTGAGTTCATTTTTCTAAATTCTAGACGGTCGTGTTTTAGATTCGGAAACCGTGTTAATTGAATTTATTTTGATAATTGATTTTTATAATTGATTTATTTTGCAAAGGTAATCGATATTGTAAGGCGTGTAAGAACAGCATAGCTTACAAAATAAGAATAAAGTAATGTCAAATATTTATTTCATGAGGAACCATAATTTATTCCTTAGTGGTGCGTCTTCTGGTAATTCCAATAAATATTTCCTCATACAGATAAGTAGCACTGCCGTGATGATAATGAAAGCCCCGATAACACTGAAATGTAATCGAAATTATAAGAAATATGGAATATAAATATAGAATATAAATATAGAATATAAATATGGAATATAAATATAGAATATAAATATAGAATATAAATATAAAATATACGCTTCAAAATATATGAATGTATGCAAGCAAAATTTTCAGTAACTATTATTGGAAGTCCAATTCCTTACCTGAACAAGTCAGGCTCTGTGCCCAAGAATATAAATTGGTAGACAAATGCAAAGATAACGTCGAGGCATCTAACTAAATACGTCAAAATCACCGCGAGTCAGTTAAGAATCCTTGCAATAGTGTCAGGGGTACTTACCCAAAGATACGACTCCACTCTGTTCATACTTCAAAGCAAGAGTTAGAGTAGTTTGTCCAAAAAATGTTAGAACTGCCAAAAAGAAAACTAGAAGCCAATTGTTGAATCCCACTGGCCATTGAAATGTTTGGAAGCCAACTGACAAGGAAACAGATAGAATGGTTCCCCATACTCCAAATACAAAAGTGATGAGGAGGTAGTGTGTATGACGAAGAAATCGCAACAGAATTCTGGAAAACGTTCAGAACGTGCATAACGTAATGTCAAAAGGTAAACCTCAGGGCGCAGACTCACAAGACAACGGCCATGGACACCATTGATCCTAGTGCAAATCCAATTCCGATCTGCAAACACAATAAAAAGGCGTCAATTACTGATAGTTAAACAAAGTTTCAATGTTAAGGTTTGTAGTTACTAAAGTTTGCATATCAAAGCCTTCTTCGCCAGTCAGGAACGGTGGCCTGAAAACCCAGGGCACAATTTTTCGAATAATAATAATTCAAATATTTCCAACAAATGTTCCAATTTACCTTGAAATTATGAACACACCAACTAGTGCAATCAGACAGGTAACGAGCTGAACAATTGACAAGGGCTCATGGAGTATAAAATATGCCAAAAATACAATTATGATTGGAGTTGAGAAACCTAGAAGAAACATTGAAAAAAAATCCAAAACCCCCAGAAAGATTGGATCTTGTAGCGTTTTTTGGTTTACCAAGTACGGCTACATCCGCCACTGTGATGTATTTGATGGAATAAAACAGTAGGACGACGGCAGCAAATCCGATTGAAGCTCTCTTAATAACCAGAAATCATAATTTCACGCTGTTAGATTACGAAGTTAGTTTCACACTTACCATGAATAGCCACATGGTGGTCATCAATTTTTCTTTGGATTCGAGAGCCAGGAAGCCATTGATTACCGTGCTGTTTTTGAGGCAGAGATGATGAAAAGGAATGAATATGATGGAAGGAACCAGGAGTCCTTAATGTATAAACGCATTATGATTTTGGAAAGAATGCAACGATTCGAATAAAAAGCAAATGGCGTACCAAGGAAGCGAAAAAGTGCCAAGTTGAGGGGGTGTATAACTGTGACTTTGGTTATAATTGTGCAAAGTCCGAATAAGGAGCAAGATACAATAGTCAAAAAAATTCCAAAGTATCGTCGCCAAAACGGTGGAGGCTTTTCATTTTCAGGTTTTTCCGAACCAGGTAGTGAACTTCGGATTTTGACTGCCGAGTCCAAAACCATGTTGACCTCGTTTTCGACCATAATGGCAGAAATAGTGCTCCATCTTCTGGATGTTTTCGCATCAGCTTTTGAACAGCCATGGTTCCATTCCAACTTTTCGTCAATTCTGGTCAACTCACACTGTTTGGGATGAAGGCTAAAAAAAAATTGATTATTCATGGATATGATAATCAATCAAACTATTACCTCATTGTGACGTAACAATGGCTATCGATTCCTATTGTTTTCCAGCAACACAAAATGACTTCTTGAACCCCACTGTAAGATGAAAGGTTCAAAAACTATTTAGAAGCACTCAAGCGTGCGTTGCCTACTTTTACTCAAAACGCCTCAATTTTCTGAAACCTGGACGCGAATAATTGGTCCGCATTTACAAAGATTCCCAATTTTTGTAATTGACAACTCAGATTCAGCCGTTAAATCTCATCACGTGGTATCCAGGGAAGATGTGATGGAAGATTCATGTCCTTGAATTTTGACTGACAGCGCTTCAATTACCTTCCTCACTTTGGAAGGTACAAGACATCCACAAAGAAATCCTACGTTAGATCATTAGATTCCGATGGCTTAATCCCTGATGGACCAACAAGAATAAAATTAACATTTAAAAATATTATAATTACAATCACGAGAGAATGAGAAATCATGGAAAGTTTCGGCTGGATTTAATTTCAATCCAATTTAGGGAGATTGGGGAATTTGGAATTGAAACTAAATTGTGACTGTGATTTCCTGGCCAATGGGATTTAGGCTTGGGAAAGTGTGCAACTTGACACCAAGGAATTCGACGTCCAGTGGGGGACATCGCTTGAGCTCATACAGCGCTTCGTTGTGGGCGGCAAGCATGGGGCGGAGTTCCGCAACTTCTTCGGCATGAAAATCACGAAGGATTTGGAAGAGTAGGTCCTGATCTACCTTGAGCATGCGAGCAAAGCTTTGAAAGAGCTCTGTACACTTAAGGGCTTCGAGGTAGACACTTCTCACTCCGTCTACAAGCGTAATTTCCTCCTCCAAGTAGATTCTGAAATTTGCAATGACGTCCAACAATTTTGCTTTTTCTTTGATGGTGCGGAGGAGATCGTCAAATCCGACGCAATCGTCTGGATCCACCTTGAGCTTATCGTAGGGCAAGGCGTACAAGTTTTCTTCCATTTCTCGTACCATTTCAGAGATTGTAGAAATAATGTTCTTGACTTCAGCGACGCGGTGTAGAAGATAGGAAAGCGGATCTTCAGGGAAAGTGTAGGAATGGACACTCATGGTCGCGAAAACCTCCGTCTTGTCTTTATCGGAGAAATCAGAGGTGCTGGAATCCGAGTTGATGACTCCAGCGCTTTCATGCAGAATCGCAAATTCGTGAGTGTTGGCAAGTAAAATGTCCTCCTTTGTCAATTCCTGGACCGCCTTTGGAACTACCCCATAAACGCCACTGGTTGGTCCGGCCGGAATGTTGTTCGGCGCAGGATCCAGAGATAAGAGCCGAACGACGCAGGCGCTTCCTTCGCCTGAATTTACCACCGCAGAATCTGTTCCAAAAAAATAGAGAAAATTGAATAACCCAATAAGCTAATTTAGAAATGCGTCAAGTAGATTGGGCTCACCTTCATCTCCATGGTGGGGCTCAAGTGGGATTAAATCATGGGATGAGGCGACCAATGGCATTGACACCCCTCGTCGTACTAAGGCATCTCTAACCTCCACGTTCATTACGCAGAAGCTGTTTGTTTGAGGAGCGAATTGTTGATTTTCGGTGATGACGGTAAAGCTTTCCGCATCTTGCTCCAAGTGCTGCTCCTTTATTTCCCGCAGGTCAAAATCCAGAAAGTCGTCATCATTGGTGGCTTCATTCTGATTGGTCCCAAGGATTGGTGCTCGTATAAACCGAGTAGCGTTCTTATTGGAGCATGTTAGCATTCTGACTATGGTGTAGAAAGCTCTTGACAGAAATGGAGGTCTAAATAATTCAGCAGCCTCAGCGGTTGACGGGGTCATGTCCATGACAGATAGGGATTTCTCGGACACGATGCTCTCAAAATGTGGATCTTAGCGCCAGATTGGGATAAGAAGGCGATTGCAAATTAATAAATCAGTGTTAAGATTCTTTATTTCTACCGTATATGAGAGGCTTCTCTTTGTCAGTTGTACAGTCCTGCTTCTGTTTCCTGAGAAAGGGAAGATCCTTTTTGCTGTATTGGATCATGATTGGCGTGATCTCACTGAGGTGGTACTGCATCATCCCTGCCATTCGGTCCATTTTTCGTAACAATTTGGAAAGCCCTTCGTAGACGGGGGCAAATTGGTTTGAAATGAGCTTGCGCGTTCCCTCCGAATTCACCCGATCCAAATGCTCAAGGACGAGGCGGAAATTGTTCAAGGATTCTGAGAAGCTGATCCCCTTCAAGTGAATGATCTGTGCAGTAATCCTGCTATCCGGATCCTCTGGTCTCCCGACCCAAGTTGACATGGAAGCGTACATGCCTGCCTGATTGTCCTTCATCATGTAGATGAAATCATTCGAGGCAAGTTTGAAATCCTCCACCGTCGCAACAACCATTGTGTGCTGCGTGTAAATCTTATTTCCTAAGCCTGGAGATTCGGGGATATCCTTGAGACCCTCGGCGAGTTTCCGGAGTCTTGCCTCCTCCTCTACGACAATGTCGTCCAAAGAACCCACGGGACGTCGCATCTTTGGTCCCCACACGGTTCGGATCTTTTTCAAAACGCTTTTGGGAGACATGTTGGTTACGCTCCGAGGTTGGAAATCTAAAAGACCAATTAATATTGCGAATTGCGTCGACAAAATGGAGATAAAAAAAAAATCAAAAGTGTCATCGAAGAAGCTTACTTGGATTGGATCTCGTGTTATGAGCATGCGCAGCTCCAGGCTCATCGCCACCACTCCATCACCATCGCCAGTGACCTCTAGAAATTGAATCAGTTCTCATATTTTACATTTGATTGTTTAGTAATAAAAAGTAATTAGGACAGAGAACAGGGATTTCCTTGACAACCATAAAATTTTGGTTCTTTAATTTTAAAATTACGGTATAAAATTATAGAATGGAAAACTCGTAATCGGTTTATCCCGTTAATCAATGATTCTTATTTTGTATTTTTCCAAGAGACTCATTTCCCCTATCGAAAACGGAAACAGTTCTTCTTTTAAAATCCTTACGGAGGCGAGATTACTTCCCTTGGGTTTAGAAGTCTACAGAAAGAACGAAGTACTTGAAAGGCATCATCATCAATAAACGCCTCATCTCTTCCTGTTGTTTTACATTCAAGTCTGAATTTGAATTGTACTCAATGGGGTTTATGTTCAATCTTCAATCCAGCCACTCTCAGACAAGGAGTCCTGCAATAAAGAATCAGCGATTAGTCATTCCAAATCATAGTTAATAATTGGCATTAAAAAGCTTGGGAAAAGATTCAAGTCCATGTCATTACGCATTCAGCTTTCTCATCCTCGTTCCCCACAGGAGCTCAATTCAGGTCACCTACCACCATCCACGACCCCAGACTTCTGAAGATGTCGCCCTTCCCTGGTTCAAGGTGTGCCCTTCTAATTTTCCAGGTCATTTCATTATTACTAATGTTCAGGGTCGACGACGCGAATGGCAAGACCTCGGACCAGGTCATCACTTGGTCCACGTGTGACTACTCTGAAATGACAGTTTTCCTCCACCAATTGGTGGCCAAGCACGCGAATATTGCCAGATTGTACTCGATTGGGAAATCAGTTGAAGGTAAAACCCAACCAGGGGCCATCGGTCCAATGCTTGTATAAATTTCTGTTCCATTTTTAGGCAGGGATTTATGGGTGGTAATAATTTCGGATCATCCATTTGAACGACCCTTACTCCGACCTCAGATTAAATACGTGGGGAATGTAATTGGGAATTATGGACCATCCTGCTACTTGCTCCTCAGATTAATCAAGGTCAGTTAATTGGCTCAAGTTTTTCTATCCGTTTTCTATATATTTCCAACGTAAGTTGACTCAAATGTTTCTTTTGGTTGAAATTTCCTTAAAATGACATTTGGCGACTGATATTGGCATAAGACATACATTTCTGAGAAGTTTTTAGTCCTAAATGCAAGTAAGGAAGTTCTTAGGACATTCTCTTCCGTCCGTTTGCTAACTTATTGACCAAATGGTCCATTTGGAATCTTTTGCAACTTCCTGACAAACCAAATTTATCTCTTGCTTACGCAGAAATTTGGAAATTTCCCCATAAGGTTATTCTAGAAAGGCGTTCTGCCAATTTGATAAGATTTAGAAATCATGCGTTTAGGGGGAATTTTGTATTAATATCACGTAAATCTTCAGCTCCACATTAATTTTTGTAACTTTTGAATTGATTTGCAGCACTGGTTGGCAATGTTCAGTCAGGAGGATTCGCTGGAGCGTCGGTTGATAGAAATGAATGAAATCCATGTTCTGCCAAATATAAACCCGGATGGTTTCAAACGATCAATTCCAGGTGCCTGTAGTGGAGCTCACGGAAGGTTAGATTTTAGGGACTAATTAATTCATTTATCAACTCCAATTAATTTCTTACTAATGCCAACAGGTATAATGCTGCTGGGTTTGACCTCAACCGTGATTTCCCCGATGCTTTTAACATGAAAGAAGGAAAATCCGAACAGCCTGAAACCCAGGCCGTCATGGGGTGGATCATGACGAACTCATTCGTTCTTTCAGTGTCCGTCATGTCCGGGGCACTCGTTGTGGCATATCCCTATGACTCCATCCCTATAGGCAAGTTCATCAAAAAACGAAAAAATTTGAACACGTTTAATACCAAGCTCTCATTTCAATTCTTTTTGGGGATTAGATTCTTCAATTACCGGTGCTCATCCCACCCCAGATGATGACATGTTTAGGCATCTAGCCATGACCTATGTAAAAAACGTGAATGACACGCGGAGCGATGACCAGAATGAAAAGAATGGGCGCTACTGCCCAGCCATCCAGCGCACCTTCCGAGATGGGATTGTGAACGGTGCAGAATGGGGTCCTGCATCAGGTGAATTCACAAGTTACTTCCAATTCATCCTCTTCAATCCAATCAGGATTCAAAAAAAATTTTAGGAACAATGCTGGATTTTAATTATGCGGAAGGGATTTTTGAAATCATGGTTGGGGTGAGTTGCTGCCGAAATGAGAATAATCAGATCGCCCTGGAACAAATTTGGGAAACTAATAAACAGGTATGGATCAAAGTACTTGAACTGCTGGGTTGGTGTGCTTGAAAGAAGAAAAACGTTTGAACACTTCTATCGTAATAGGCAATGATCAAAATGGCGATAGAAACAGAGTATGGGATCAGGGGTCAAGTTATAGATGCTGAGACGCATGTCCCGATTGCCAATGCTTCCATGGTTAAACTGAATCCGAATTCACATTTGGATGACAACAATAAGGCACCTATGCCATGGCACACGACCATGAATGGTGAATACTGGAGATTGATGCTTCCTGGGAAGTATACATTGGAGGTAGTAACATAAAACTAAATCGTTTTGGAGTGATACAGGAATTACTAAACTCATGTACAACCTCCAGGTACGTTATGAAGGGTACGAAGTCGCAAGAATTCCAGTCCAGGTCAAGACGAACCACTTCAGTACAATCATAGTCGAACTGAAGAAGAAAATACAAGCTACACCTCAAGGATCCTATAGAGATGAAAATTCCTCCTCCATGGATACAGACGGGAATGGCTCCATATCACTAAACACGACGCCTGCGCTTGTGAACGCTCCAGAAGGCACACCAAGAATTGAGCCGTCCCCCTCCTACTCCAAGTACAATTCCGCAATTCTAAGTTCATTGACTCTCAGAGCTCAATTTCTCCTATTCCTTGCCTTGTGCACTTTGCTTCTCACAGAATGACAACCTGTGAATTCCAAAATCCATGCTTTTCCTCGCACATACTCTAAACGAGGAGTCCTAAACCATGCACGTAAAGCATCCAGTCAACTTCTGGAATCCAGGAGTAACATTAAGTTGCAGCTTGACCTTGTCTTCAGTCATGTCCTACCCGAACAAGTGCCATACAATTCCCATGCCATGAGGTTTTCCGTCCCCACTCACGAATTAGTGTTCAAATAGTTTCGTTTATTCGTTTCCACAAGTGCAAAATGTATTAGCGTGCCCCCGGAGTATTCCAGCAGCCTTAAGCCTATTAGAATACAAAAACGTCACAATTAAATACACTGAAGTTACATTATTCTCCGTCGGGTTCAGTTACATACCGTAATATAAAGCGTTTTAGGTGAATTTTGATGGATGGTTAATTCAATTGGTTCGAGCACTGTGGTTCCGTTTGGTGGAGTGGAAAAAGATAATTTAGGCGCATCAACTAGTCCAGTTACCAGTGGGAATAGAATGTAGTTGAAATTGTACTTTTCTCTCCCGAATAATTTGACTGAAAGCTAAAGCAGAAAATACAGTGTTGATGAAGTAGTTCCTTTACACGTTTCTTAAGGCACTGGTGCTTACCCGCTTTGGTCCTGCATTCATAAATGATTCGGTTGATTCCATTAGAATAGTAAGGTCGAAGACAGTATTGCTCCGATTGAACAAAGTGTAATCCCCAACCATAGGATGCTTAACTTTCCCATGCCCGTCATTTGAGAATGTCGCCTTGAGGTAAAGGGAATTATCGACAAGACATGTAATCGGGTCAATTGAAATCATAGATGTGTACATCCTGTCAAGTCCATCGGGTTCTCTGAAATATAAATAGATGGATTAGCAGGGGGAATTTGGTGAGGAATTAAAACTTTTCAGTTGAGTGCAGTACCTCTTCCAGGTGAGTTCGATATGTCCAGGAGAGGTTACTCCACCCTCGGACGAAGAGAGCATAATGAGGTACGTCGTTTCCTCATCTGGATTCAAAATGGAATGAGCATTTCCGATCACACTCACTTCGTGCTTCAGCTCAAATCGGGGAGACTAAATACATTGGAGGACGTTTAGAACTTTGCAGTAAATAATAATCGAATAAACTGAGAACTTACATTGATGCTACAAGTGCAGTTCATAAGTCTTAATTTTCTAGTTGACGTGTTCCTGATTCCACACCTCAGCATAAAGTCTTCATTGATACTAATAGAGTCTAATCCCACATTGTGCAAAGTTGTAATGTCTTGAGCAACTTCAAAAGGAAAAATGACTCTGAGCTCCACATGATGTTCCGCATTCAGCAACTGACCATAATGATCCATGTACTTTGTCTGGAAAATTGTGTTCAAAAAAAGAGAAACACTGACAGTTCGTTTGGTGAACAATTTGGTAATTTGTGATTCATACCTTCAGGAAAACTTTAAACTCTGAGGACGGAAGTACTTGCGTCTTCACGTAGACAACCAACTCTGTACTCTGACCAGCTTCCAACTTTGACAGCTCGCTAACATGAAGCAAATTGGCAGAGGTGTTATTGGGACTAGGTTCATGACTCAGAAATGCATCTGTGAAGCCGCATTTAAAAAATTATTGTTGGCATTCGTGGAATGGGTGCAGAATGAGTAGACTGACTAACTTTGACCATCTGACGTCTGGAGTTGGCAAGACACCGAAATCTTGTCATAGCTCCTGTCATCGGCGTTTGTAATTGTGGCCGTCACTTTGTACCATTCATTGACCAGAACAGGCTCGGTACAGTCCGTACTGATGAGAATTAAAGGCTTTGACTGCTCAACGCGAATTGAAGACCCTCCGACATCCTTCGCTTTTCCAACCTCGTTACTCCTAGAAGAATAAAAGAAAATTACGATTAACAAACGATTAAATGAGAGAAAGTACCTTACCAGAGATAAGCGTTTGAGATGCCCATTGACGAGTAATGAAGTAGTACGGATCGACTCTTTTTCCCAATATCTACATAAGCCACTTGTAACTGAAACAAAACGGAAAAATGAAAATAAAGAAACGCATGCAAGATAACCAAAATTGAGAGAACAGACCTGGATTTGTTTCGAAATATCCCGAATAAGTGGCTTGAAGCTCAATTCCAATTGCTGAGTTTCGCGTGGATTGATTGTAAGGTCAGTTTTACTTTCGCAGTTATAATCTACTGGAATCATGCGCACTCCATATTTTTGCACAGTCAGTACGAACTCACTCTGGTTCCTGCAAAAATTTAAATCCAGAATATGACATTTGTAAACAAAATTACAAAAACTTACGTCAGAATAAAGCGTATTTTGGGATTCTCTCTAACGGAAGTGACTTCATCTACAAAGAAAGCTTTACAGTCTAGAATGGATTGGCTATGAATTTCCACGTAAGAAGTCCATTCTGATTCGCCAATTCCTTTTTCCCAAGCTAGGCGGTTAAGGTCTGCACTAGGGTTGAGAGGCACTGGAAGGCTCCCATTGATCACAGCTTGAAAATTATCCCATAGCAGATTCTGATTTTCTGGAGTGATGAGATTGGTAATGTCTCGCTTCAGAAGAATCAAGAGAAAGTTACAATACGCAGGGATGTCGCCAGCAGAAGAGGCAGCACTGAATCCACAATTAGCAACATCAAAGACAATGTTCTTCCAGTCCTCGAGTCCAAACTCCCTCAAGACGTGAGTCATCAGCATGATACACTTGCTGTATTCCTTAGTTTTTAAAAACTCACCGCCCATCATGCTCACTAAAAATAAAATAAATTCAACCGGGTATTTCCATTATCAACCGTAAGTGTTTCCAAAAAGCCGCTTACTCAACTGGCATCGACATCTCCTTCTTTGACTATCACGACAAACTTCTGAAGCAATTCCCCAGTCAGAAATGATGTGCTCCTGTCAAGAAATGGTAGCGAAAACATGAACTCCGATATAACTTAATACCTTTGGGTATCAGTGCTCAGAATTACCGAATGTTTACAGAGAGATTCAAAATACTTCAAGGCCAATATTGTGTTCCCATCCTCAATGGCATATAAATAGTCTTGGCTGAAAGGATTATTCCACCAAGGCCGTTGGCCAATGCAGTACAACTTCACCGGCACTGAACCGTTGTAAGGGTTCATTTCAGGTGGCCAAGCATATTTCCCCTTTACGAATACAACAAACGCCCATGATTCCAGAATCCAAATATTATTCAAGAGGATAGTTGAATATGAAATGTCTGAACCTTACAGAGGAATGCGCACTTTGAATGAAAGCAGTTCTCCTTTGTTCCATGTACCTTCCAGCCGATATAAAATAAGACACTGGGTCAGGAATGTTTAAGGCAGCGATTCTGTAGTATTGTTTCAGTAAATCCCCAAACTGGTAGTATCTGGTGGATAAAAGTGCCTTTTAGACTTATTAGTTATTACACACGGGGAATGCCTAGAACATTTTCAGATGTTTACTTACTGCTGGGATAGCCATGCAAAGTGTTCGAATGTCAGTTCCTTATTCCCTTCGAGTTTCAAAAAGGAACGAATATGCTTCTCAAATTGATTTTTTGCTTCCCTCCCTTCTCCTTTGTTCAGGTAGATTCGACAGATGCGATAAGTCAATACGGCAGCAACCATTTTAAGCTCCTGTACATTGGCATCAGTGGCCTTGATGGTCAGCAATGCTTCAAAGGCACTTTGATAATGACTAAATGAAGAATTAATTAATTAAAATATCCATTTGAGTCAGCAGGAGGGAGAATGGGTGGGTTTGGCTTACTTCATGGAAGCGATTGAGTCCTTGCGAATTTCTTGATAAGCTCCAATTTTGAAGTTGTATCTTACAAGGAGCGGCGTAACCGTCACTTTATCCTTCCATCCTCTTACTTTCTTGATTCTTGCCGAGTAATATGCTTTAGAAATTTCACGCATTCCAATTTCAAGCCTACAAATTTATAATTTGATAAACTTTTTCATCGCTGATTTCCTCAGAGCATGACACAAAATGGAAGCTAATTTACCTCTGGACACAAGCTTGTATCCGTTCTACATTTGTGTGAGCCAAAACGAAGAGGTATTTAGGTGGGACTTCAGCTGCAGCACAAAAAGCTGAAGCCCTGTCCGTTGTAAAATTGTCTTCCACATTTCCTGCTGGTTTCATCAACATCACCAGTATTTGTGTTCCATGTGCAGCAAGATTCGACCTTGAAGAAAAGAGACATTGCTATTTGTACTTTCTGAATCCTTTGGAAGAAGCAAGGATTGAAGTTACTTGACGCATTTGATCTGCCTTGTAAGTTCAAGCTTCCGATCATTCCACTGCGGATCACTCCAATTCATATCAAAGAATGTGACAACTGCTGATGGAATCTCTTCCGTGTGTTTATGCACCCAATTGGTCTTCAGAATCCCGCGAGGAATGTAGTACTCCACCATTTCAGGTGTCTGATAATTTAAAAAACAAAAATCATTGCAAACAGAACGCGCCGGGATTTGTAATCTTTGAAACTTGTACAGACACCTTGTTCTTCTTGTCCCGGAATTTATGATCGAGTTGCACGTTGACATATTTAGGTTGGAAATCTCTCCCCGTATTTTTCATACTTAGCACTTCCCAGAAGCTCCGATGGGTTGGATTATTATGGACGTCGAGACCAATCAAGTAAACGAGCGGTTGGAATGTTGTGAGCATGTTGGTTGGAACTTTAAAGTCACAGTACCACGAAGGCGGTGATTCCGGCGGCTTCATCATGGTTCCTAAATTCAATTAATTGCAATAAATATGGTCTAGAACATTGCATTGCAGTAGTTCAATTTTACCAACCCGGTTTCTTACCTTGCTTAATGTGAGCTGTTGATAATTCTGGTTTTGGATGTGAAATTGAGCAACCTTGAGCTAAACGTAGGAGACAGTTGGCCTGACCTGGCAGTCCCCAAGATTCCTTGTGACCTTGACCTTATAAATCCTCTTGCATGTCACTTGTTCTTGATTCTCACTGCTCACTCTAATATAAAAGTTTTGGATTCATATAAACAACAAAAGATTTCCGAGTTTCATAGTTTAGATTCGAAAATCGCGGTTTTTTCATCCAACTTTCACCACTTTCTAAATTAAAAGTGCACAAGGCGTCTTTTTAGGGAATCGAGGTTAAAGGTAAACTGCCTTTAAGTGAGTTTAGTTCAATTTCATTAATTTAATAATTAGAGGACCAATTACAAGTCAATTCATGGGAGGAGGGAAGGATACGGCAGCTGGGCCTGATTCCAAATTAATCTTCAGTCTCCACATTCTCATTGAACTAGTTCATATGAGGCTTAACTGCTAATTAATCCCCACGTGGATAAACCGAATAGAAAAAACAAAATTAGGAAGGATATGATGGGTGTGGAAATGGGAATTCGTAAAATATGAACTTCCATCCGAAGGGTTGATACGAATAGGAGAAAGGAGTCCAAGTCTTGCTGTGGTGTATCCTGGTATCCAAATGGCCTCTGGCGAACTAAATGACCAATTTCCCGAATCTGCTTACAGGATGTTGTCAATTTTGCAACCTGGAATTCCCAAACATTTTTATGTTGCTGTCCGAAACATTAGAAGAAGGCTGGGGGCATCCATCAGGGACGGCAGGCGCTTGGAGAACTGGAGAAAGTAAACTTTCTTTTTCGACCCAGTCAAATGGAAGTATTACCTGAGTAACTGGGAAGATGAACAATGACAGCCAGAGGATTGAGGTAATAAGTACGCTTGCATAGTCCCAAATGTGAATTTGGAGCTGGAAGGGATGTCCACCGTTGAAGAGGAATATGAAACCAGAAATCCCAAGTGATGCATCGAGCAGTAGTAATGGGCCCAATCCAGGAGCCAACTCCGCATTCAAATACTTTAAAAGTTTCCCCAGTTCTCCGATTTCCTGGAACAAGAATGAAATCCGACAGACAGGTTTATACCCTGGTAAAACTGAAAAGTGGAGTTTACGTTAAGTTACTAACTTTGACAGCTTCCACTAAACTAATCGAGTGTTGTTGAACCCTTGCGTAAATCAAATTGAGGTAAGTTGTCAAGAGGTAGCAGTGAACGCAGTAGCTGACCACCACTGTCACCTGGATAACGTCTTGCCATGAATTGGAAATGGCCATCAGAACCACAAGGCCGTGCTTCACGTCAGGACTACAAAATATTGGGAACAATAGATCAATTGGGAACAAAACTAACAATTTCACTACTGAATCCGTTTTTCTTTACTTTATCTCACGAAAGTAGAACATGCTGAAAGTATGTGTAGTGAGCTGTATAAGCTGACAAGCACATGACAAGACGACCCAAGTGATGCTGAACACAACAAGAAGCTGGAAAGTCCGAATCGGCCTTTTCTGGACAAAAAAGTTTGTCCGGCTCTGTGATGCTTGTATAAATACCTGTAGGTGGATTTGAATTTAGTTTGATGCTTTTCAAATAATTTATACAAATGTTAGGTAAGTTACCCGCTCGATTAAATTGGGAAGTTGCTCATCGTCATGTAGACGATAGAGGAAGACCATGTAGAGAAAGGAACAGAGATGCAAGATGCTTGGGAAGATATGGATGTATACCGAATTCCCATGACAGATTCTATTCCAAGAGGCCGCAGGGTCATGTGGGATCCATTCCATTTCAGTTTCATTTTGAAAGGCAAAGCCGCGATCCCTCCTGGAAAAGTAAAACGTTTTAGAAATCTAGTAAGTAAGAATGGGCCAAAGGGTCACCACACGAATAGAGTCATACCGGAAACATGTTAAATATTGGAGGGAGTATCCAATGATGAGCATTAACGTAACAAAAACAATGTAAACTTGGTTCATAACCACAGCGCATTTACACATGTCCGTAGTGGTATCAACGAGGAATGGTTTTAATCCCATGATTCCCAAAAGTCGGAGGTAGGGATACACAATTCGCTGCTTGCAATACTGAAGAACGCCACTTATGGTCTTTGATTCCTCGTCCGCTAATTCCGGAATACTTGGCACCTGGACGTGGTAATATCCAAAGTAAATCAATTACAAGAAGAAACTAAATTATTCTGGAAAATTTATTACTTACCAAAACCTTGCCATTCAACATGGCGACGACGGTAGATGTTGGACCAGCCGTGATGGTCCTTGTATTTGGCATTTTGAAATTAAGTTCCCTCTAATCAACGTTCAGCCCCCCAGTTTGTCCCATCTTGGACCCGGTGTCTACGGTTTAGCCTTAAAGCTTGACGACCATAAAACACAGAAATCACAATTACAATCAATGTTACCTTGTGTCCAGGAGGTCACAATCGAGTCCCATATCTCTTGGCATTGACAATATAAAACCTTGAACCCGTACCCGATTAGGTTAATAGGATTAGGAATAAATTTGAGTTTGAGGTAATTCGATTGAATCCTTGAAGGAATACGGAAAAAACGAAACTGTCCAATTGATTCCTGGAAACCCATTTCAAATCATATAAAATCGGATTTACATTTTTATTCGAATAGTATCCGTATCAGGATTTAGTTCTTTAGTTCATTATATGGGTGACTCCCCATCTCCTTAAATGTCAAGTTCCCAGTTGTCATCCCTTCAGTAGTGAGAGTGAGTGACTGTATCAAGTGAATTTATGCACAGGATGATCTCATTATTGGAACATTTCCATTTCGTGGGATTTCAATTGTTGGGACCTTGAAGGTTGTTATTGCGTGCAGAAGTGTGGGATGCTTCCTTCCTTTTCATTTCTTTGTAAATTAAAATAAAGCATAAAGATGCTATCTTCCTCAGAATCATTTTGGCGTGAAGGTGAAGCTGCCTGGATTCGTCTCTCACACCCTTTTGTTTCCAGTCTTGGACTTTTGTAATTGGTTCAAGAGTTCTTGTGACTTTGTCTCCAGTGCGAGTCAAAATGTAGTCAAGGGTGTCTCCTTTCTACATTTATTGTGACTGGTTCAATGTTGTAAATTAAAACTTAACTTTGTCATTATCCCCACACTCATCAACTTCTCAAGACGGAATCTGTGGTGGAGTCAAACTACACTTCATAAAGTCCATGTTTGTGGTTCTCTTGAACTTGAAGGTGAAGCATTTAACTTCAATTATTGCCGATGATTAGCATTGTCTTCTGATGGGGGGATAGCAATTATTATTGCAATTGTGAGAATCTGACTCATGCAGAACCATGATTGGGATCATGAAATTTGAAGCCTCCTTGAAGTCTTGTGAAAATGAAACTTCCTTCCTACATTTATGATTGGGAAGCCATCCCTTCCTTAGCAACACTTCCGCCCAAATCGTACTTGAATTTCGGAAGGTTTGAATTGTTTTGAAAACCAAAGTTTCACACCGCAACACTTTGCATTTGCATCTCATCATGGGGTTTCAAATGTGCCAACTACATGGAAATTCATTAACCTCTCCTTGCAAATTGGAAATCCTTCAGTTAAGTTAGTGTGGGCGATTTCTATGGTAAGTACAGAGTGACTCATCCTAATTCTTCATTTCTTTACAAAGAAATTAGACACGACACACAACACAATGCGTGGCTCCTCTCTAGTTCTTGTGTATTTAGGCAAAGGAAAACCTAACCGATATGGAAGGAACCAAGCCAGCCTTGTTTTCATGCTTTATGCCCCATTGCAAAAATCCATTTGCGAATTCTTCAAATGTATTATTCAGAGGAAGTTTTGATAAAGAGAATCGCAAACAATTTGGAAGATTTCTGGGACTACAGCACCCTCATGCTTTATGTATGTGGACACGGTGGCTTTGATGAGATTTCAGCGTACACGCCTTGGCCGTCACCACCTAGTTAGAATTGTTTAGAGATCCCAGTTAAGGATGAACGCTGAACAGATAAGGAACAACGGGACCGGAAGAACAATTGACATTATCCGGTTCGGTCTTACCTCAATAACCGACAGCATTGTCTTACCTGGAGTCATTTCCAGACAATAACTACAACCGACTAATAAGGGTCCATGCCCTCCAACTAGAAGAGGAAACAATTAGTTTTGATCAAGTCAATTCTCAGGGGTCAGAGCTGGAAAAGCAATAAGAAAGAGCTACAACGGCTAATTGTGTTCAAGGAAGGTTGCGTCTACGGGGATAACAAGGAAAGGATGTTGAGGAATATCTCAAACCTTTTAGTAGCTATTTGTGAGTCAGTCGTGGTGGTGGTGGTCGTCGTCGTCGTATTGTGTATGTGCTGTGGGGCCTCTGTTACTAGTTTCTGTACACAAGCTGCTTTGTACCACTGTGGAACTTGGAGTAATTAACTTGGTTCCCTGCCAAGTCCCATTTTTATCCTAGAGGAACTATTAAAATGGAATTCTGCATGTCGAAACTTGGCACGTGTCCTCAGCCTGAGCCTTAAAAGTCTAAGCGTTCCAACAGGTGAGACGAGCATCTTGCAATCATTCAGTGCTTGAATTAAGAGTAGAATATTTCTGAAAATGCTGGGATGCAAAATACCTTGATTGTTTTACACACTTTCTGTACGGACTTGTCGGTCATTTTTGTCATTTGATGTTAGGAGTGATAGTTATTTTAAGAGTTTACCATCTTGTGGTGTCTCCGTTTACTAACAATGGCTTAATTATTTAAAAAATTTAACAAGACAGTCTAGTTTTCTTTTCTTTTTGTAAGTAGGTCTCTGCTTTTGTATTAAATGCGGCGACTGGAGAAAAAAAAATCCATCGTCATAAAATTTTTAAATTATTTTCCCACACGCTATTTTGGAAAGGGACAGCAACACTTTAACGCTTTAGATTCCAGGGATACATTTCATTTTGAATGGTTCAAATCAAAACGAGTCGAAAAATCCGAAATGTCTTTCGCAATTTGATGTTAAACGGATGAACTTTGGTTCCCAAGAGGCTCTAAGAATAAAAAGAACGCTCCTTTCTCCGCTGAAATTCTGGAAGCTTTTTTCTTGTGTCTAATTGAGATTTTTATGACGAAAGCTGAGTTTTGACCTTTGATACCATCCTGTCCGGAAGTGAGAACATGAAAGTTGAATGAATTCGGGAATCGACAAGGGCAGCTATTATTGAAAACAAAAAAAAAACCAGTAATTAATACATGAAAAATGTATTAAAACCCGCACAACCGTAATTTGGTCATGGGACACAAGTTGACTTTGGGACTAATTTCCCGTAATTTCTTTTTAATCTTGGAAACCCATCTAACCGCATACTGGCGGCCCATCCAATGGAAATGGCAAGAGGAATATTAGAAATATTGGGCATTACAAATTGAAACTTGGTGTTCAAGACTTAATGGTCAAAAACTCCATCATGACAATGACATCCGAGCCCGTGAATAATTGGGAATTCATTAATTTATTGTGGCTTTCCTCTTGGCACTAATTTATAATAACTCATTTATTTTCAATATTATTTCCTGACGAACCATGACTCCGTTTCCCAACCTTTTGTCTTCGCCTGTTTTACCATTTGCTGTAAACTTAATTCATTCTGTGTCTTTCACTGATGAGAAATTACAAGTAGCCTTTATCCAAAAGTTACTTTATCAGATTAATTTTGCTTCCATTTTTTTGGTTTAACTCTAGAACTAGTATCTGCAAAATGACGACAATGGATCAGAGATTTGCGGATGAGGAATTAATATTTAGTGGCATGATTTCCAGTTGGTCATCCCTTCCTTACTCACTATGAGTCACCATTGATCATTATCACACATACGTCACACGGGGCATACAATTTCAGGATGCGGAGCTTCTTTTGTTCTTTTTATTGTGCTGGGGCTACGCAATGGTGGAATGGATATAGTTAATTCAAATCAGAGTATTACACGTTTTGTGCAAAACGTTTCCAAATTCTTTCCAAAAATACTCAGGTCCTATGAAATAATTTCTCCACTTTGTTCTCTTTTTTTTCTTTCAATTTCAAAATCCATGAATTTACCCTCCAGTTCATCATTATCCAGTACAAGGTAATGGAAGCAGCGATTTCCAGGAATGGCAGTTAAGTTTTATCTTTACGTTCGTTGTCAGTAACAGTGTAGTGGCATCACGCAGGCAGGCACGAGGGCGTTAGAGTAACGAACTTTGATTTTATGAGAATGTTTCCCTTTTCCAGGATTTCAGTTTTCCATAAATGTCAAGAAAGTTCAAATATAAATGGGAACGGAGACCATTACGGTTAATTCTGAGAGTCCCATTTTTATGCTCCTGACTTGTCATGTCATTTAAGATTGGTGGTGAATCCTGCCAATGGACTCCACTCAAAGATTATTGTTCATTCTGGATCTTTCTGCACTAAATGGAACACTTTATGCTTTTGGAAGGTGTAGTTGGGTCAATTTAATCAAGTTGCCTCCACTCCGCGCAATTTCCCATGAGCGCTAGCATGCGGGCGGAAGTGGATTCCCTGGAAATCTGATGCTAGGCACCAGGCAACGGGCCTCCCGTTCTTTTGATATTGGGCACTGATTGGCATTCCTGGGACTCAGAGGTTAAAGGTGGTCTCTTTGTGTGGAAAAGAACGGGATGCGCCTGTCTTTTTCCGTGCAAATCTTCATGACTATAGTCGTTATCTTCAAAGAACATCAACCGTCTCATCTCTTTTGCAATGATGGAAGATGGATCATCGTCATTCCTTAATCATTCTTCAGCCTCACCAGTTGTCTGTCAGTCTCATCGCAGCCCTCGTAGTCCCAGTTTCTAAATTCAGAAAACGTGACTGCACGGTGTTTCCAATTTAGTTCATGGATTACATGGTTCAGCGTCCTGCAAAACCGGAACGACATCCGGAAAATACCCGCGCATTCCCTGCGCAACAACGCAACTTCAGTAGCTAGTGTTGAAAATCTATCGGCACTGAGTTGCATTAGGATTAGGAGAGGTAAGTTGGGGAACTAATTGAATCCACTTAACGTGATGGGCGGATAACTGTTGACCACTTCCCATGCCTGCCTTCTTTTTGCTGCGGTTGAAGAATCCTACCGAATGCGTTCAATCTGTGCTGGGAAGCTTACGAGGCAGATGTGTTTTTAAGTCAGTAGGAATTAGGTGTGTCATCGTGTGGGCGCACTTAGGTGGGACCATAACTCATCCCTGGCAGTTAATTGACCTCATTCCACAGTTTCCGTTCCTCGGAACCACCTGGACAGTACTGTCAGGAAACATTAACCTCAATTTTTCAAAGAGAACAAACAGAGCCAGATTACGGGGGAACGGGGACCATAAATAAGAGATGCGTCTCCTAATGATACTTTCTCCTAGGGCTGAAGATGAACAGCAGCGTCATGCCTGTGTTCAAATATTTCTAAGGTTTACTTGGCCATGCGCAGGAGTTGTGCTTGGGTTCAACGATTTAGAGCTCGCATGGCGCGATTGCCAGAGGAAGAGTTCCTTTTCACGGTTTTCCTAAATCGAATTAAGATTTTAATTACTCTGATTGTAATTATACGAAGGATTTATAATTCCTTAGGAGGTGGTGTTAGTTTTGAGTAAAAACTTTTGACGAGAAAATGAGGCTCGGATCGTGTCTGGACATGCCCATGCCATAAGGACAATAGTTAATTAAGATTTCGGAGGTGTTGGGAATTAAGATGGTGGTGGTGGTGGTGGATAGTACCAAAGTTGTCTTGCCGGTAAGGTTCCCTCTTCACACATAATTTGGATTCAAATAAGGACAAAATGTGCGGAATACGTTGACCCCGTCATCTCCAGAGATCACCAACTGTTTGTCTTTGAGTGTCTGCCTTATGCCTTAACGCCTGCCTCATCTCAGTTCTTGCGTAGTTTGACCTCTTCTGAACCAAAGAACCAAAGGCAGACCATTATTTGGAATTTATCTCACCACCAAAGAAATATAAAAAACTACCCCATCACCATTTCCATTACACCCTCACGAAATTAACTCCCCAGGAATCACTTTTAGCAGGATTTCCTTAATTTCACCACTTTTAGTCTCAGAATATATCCTGGAGAGCCCACGTTTCTAATTTTGGCCTTGACTCCTAATTGAGTTCCCCAGTTAAAGTGAACCCATTTGGATTTATTTCCAGATCAGCGTCTCCTGAACCCGATGAACCATGAAACAGAAGTCACCCCTTAGAAATCCACTGAAGCCAAGGACCAACCATCCAGCCCAAGTGAATTCCAGTCCCAACCACTGCGCATCTTCGAACAAGAAATATTTCAAGACCTCCATTTCTGTACCTGGTGAAGAAAAGGTGAAGAGGAGGATGGTGAAACCGGAAACGGTGACAGTTGTCGTCGGATCCCCAGGAGCTACTCCGTCGGTCGCCATCATCACAGAAGAACCACTGTAAGTATCCAAGCGTTTTCTTTTATGGTTATTATTAGAAGTCGAGCAAACAAAGTTACGGGAATATCCTTTATTGGCAGAAGCGCTCGAGTTCAAATACTGATAACGAGGGCACAACAGCATGACATCTTGTTTGCATCTTGAACGCTGAATTGAGTGAAGAATGATGACGCTTTAAGACAATAATGGATCATAGGGATCCGGTTGTCTAGTTTATAAATAGACTCAAAGCATCGGGCGGTATATTTGCTAGGAAATCTTATGTACGCCCGTTTCCACGTTTTGCCGTTTTCATGACATATGGGCCATCATTAGTTATTTATTGAGGAATAATAAAGTTCTTTTTGGTCTAATCAACTTAATCGGTTTCAATTTATGTCAAAATTTTAAGCTCACGATGTTAGGGAATCTCATCCCCATTGTATTTGGCTCCTCATGATTTCTTTTGTGAGGCAGAAACTCCCGTCTCGTCAATTTTGGATGTTAGTTGCGGTGCATCGACTTCCTGATCACCGTTGAGAACCTCTCGGTAATAAAATGTCCGTCGCCGCAACTTGAACTTAAGTAGCTTTTAACAAATTTTGACGATGGACTTAAAAAGTAAACTCTTGGTTACATCTGCTTCGTAATAACTGGGAAGTGGAACGGGAATGAAGCAGGCAACAACGTAGCGAAAGCAGCGCACCAGAATCCGAATGTGTTTCCGGTAATAAAGAAATCTTGAACTCAAACTTCAATTCTGAAAAGGCTCAGATTAAACTAAATTGACAGGCAGGACGGAATTAGCCCACCCTCGTCTTTTAGTTGCTTTTGTGTTAGCTAACATTGAGAACGTTTGGATCAGAAGGAGATGTTCATATGCTAATGCAATGCGGAATGGAATGTATCTTCCATTGTTATTGTTTATATCCGCCTACTCTTCCCATTCATTCCATCTTTCAATTTTATGAGTAATCCACTCTTACTTTTACGATTAGTTTCCAAGTAATACCCCTCTATGGGTTATTACAAAAGAAAAATTGAGAAAATGTTTTCTTTTCAAAATGAGCGGAGCACAGTATAAATTACATCCGGTGGTAACCAAGACAAACAGCAGCAACAGCGGGGATTAATTGTTATAACCATAACTATTGGGATTTCAATTGGGGGAATAAAATGGGACAAGAGAAATCAGGGAAGGGATGATTTCGGAACTCCACAAATGGACAGTTGCCCAATTTCTCCTTTCTACACTAAAAACAATCAATCCCCACGCAATTTAATTATGAAACGTTTTTATTGCCATTTTCGCACATCATCACTTTTCAAGATTTCAAGATTCATGTTGGAAATCAATCATCAACTCAATGAAATCACTTTAAATCAAATCACAATTCAAATCAGACCAGCTTACGACAAATGGGAAATCATTCCAAAGATTCGAAGGAACAACAGAATTAAATGTCAAACTAAAGACAGCGGAGGGCGTGGTCCTTGGGGCGTTCCCCATTTCTACTTTTGCGTAGTGATGACCTTAAATGTATTTTAGAAGGACGCTGACCAATAATTAAAGTAGGCTACAGGAGCTGCGCCAAAATAACATTTTTGCGGGCTTGGATTTTTGGTAGCTACAAAGTATAACCAACTGTTTAAAAAAAACTTAATTTCTGACGTACTTGAATACATTCATGAAGAAATCGCTTTTAGCAGGTCGGTAGTTTGGCGCTTAGGACTTGCTGTGTGGCACGATGACCCCAACCTCACTAATTCGGCTTTTACGGAAGCCATAGGCATCATCTAGCTTTCTATTCTTGTTTGTACTTTCTGACGCCACTTAATCCACGTAGTGTCCGAAGAAGGCCCTAAGCTCCGAAATCCTTGACACCCAAAACGTTTCATCAAAGGACCCTACGCGGTTTCTGGAAGTAAAACGTGGTAGTGGAACTCCGACACGTGGCTCAATGTGGGCTTACCCGGACTTTACTGTTATTATTACGAACACATCTGGAGATGCTTTTTTTACGGAGGCTAAGCGGAGGTCTCCAAACATCAAATCACGTACTTTTTTCATTAGTCAATACAGCTGACTCTATTTGGCCAGCTTGACCCACGCCCACCATCTCCAGTGTCCGTGTCACTCTCCGAGGCCTTACCTTAATCAAGTTGAAATTTGAAGGAAAGTGGACCACACGTCCCAGGTTTTTTACGCTTGGGAAATGCTGGAACAACTCTTGGTTTAAATTGAATTAATAATTCTTGTCTTGGGAGTGCTTGGGTTTTCGGCCAGTCGAGTCTACACGTCTTGGATCGTTAGATTTCCAAGAAAGGGACAAGCATTGTTCGGACTGAAGACTTTAGAAAAGGATTTGAGGTGAAAGTAAATATTTAATGGACTCATGCCCATTATGAAAAATCCAATTACAAAAAAAAACTCCAGTATCAAGAATTCTCAATAGAAAGGCTTTTGTGCTGCCAACGTTTACCAGCATACCTTGATTTCGGATGAAAAGGAATATCCTCTGAAAACAATAGGTTTCAAATATTAAAAAGTTCCTAGACAAAACTTGCTTCAACTTTGTCTTTCTAAGGTTTCTATTAAGGGAGAACAAAAGCAGTTATGGATGAATTTTTCTCTTCCCAAGAAACAGGAAAACTCCTCTCCCCCATGCCAATACCATTTGTCAAAATTTCACAG